>PVKS010003142.1:0-107701 GCA_004027875.1 Aplodontia rufa | reverse complement strand
ATACCAAGCTCCTTGATCCATTTTGATTTGATTCTTGTGCAAGGAGAAAGATATGGGTCTAATTTCAACTTTCTGCAGGTGGATGACCAGTTTGTCCAGCACCATTTGTTGAAGAGGCTGTCACTTCTCCATGTAATGTTTTGTCCCCCTTTGTCAAAAATCAGATGTTTAAAGATTTGAGGATTTGTTTCAGGGTCTTCTATTCTATTCCATTGGTCTTCTTCCCTGTCTTGAGAATTTGCATTTTTAACCAATCGCCGGGAGGCTGATGCAGTTCCGTCAGTGACCACATTTTGACAACCACGACCTTATGACACCCATGGCAAATGCCGTCTCTGATACTTTCCCAGGAGGACCTTGCTTTTCTGCCTTATTACCATCCTGTGCCTCAGAGTCTCTTCTTTCTGTTGAAATCTACCCCATTTCCAAGGCTTGCCTCAAATACTACTTCTTACCTGCAAAATCATCCGCAGTTCCCTTCCTGTGTGCTTCTGTCACCCCCTGTCAGCACCTGCTTCACAGCACCTCCGTGCCTGATTCCAATGGGGCCCTGTGGACATGGCCTCCACCTCCTGCTGGAGACCGCTCCTAAGGCCGGCCTTTCTCCCCTTTGCTCTGGACACCCCTGAGGTACTGGTGCCCAGAAGAACTCCATGCAGATGTGCCCAGGTGAATAACCCACCAAAACAGATGCTCCCATTCCGGCAGCCCATCTCCACCAGTGACATGTACGTGGTGCACAACACGTGCACCACGCTCCTTCAGAAACAGCTTGAGCCGGGGCCTGTTGGGGGGATCCCTGATGACCAGGCAAGTTTACTCCTGTTTGTTGAGTTCGATCCTTTCACATCAGCCCAGCTCTCTCTCCATCACCGTTTCTGTCTTTTCTTTTCCTGCTTAGACACATCTCCTCTGAACACTATGAAAACATGTACTTTTCTTACATCTTGTACAATTTCTAGTTCTTAAAAAAGTATTGATATGGGGGCCGGAGTGGTGGCTCAGCAGTTACAGCACTTGCCTGGCATACATGAGTATGACGGTTCAAACCCCAGCACCACATACGCAACAAAGTGTCCGAGCAATGGAAGCCACATGAAAAACTAAATAAAAATTGATTCTCTCTTTCACTCTCTCTCACTGTCCCTCTCTCTTTTGCAAAAAAAAAAAAAAAAAAGTATTGATATTACAGATGAATTAAGGGATAACATTTTAGAGTAAGGTGGAAGGAAGAAGTCTGCCTTATTTCTTTTTCATGTAGTTAACCAATGATCATTTACTGACTCATGCCTCTTTATCCAGTGATCTGAACTGTAAGGTTCACCATATTTGAAACACATCACTGGGCACAGTGGTGCATTTCTGTAATCCCAGCAATTTGGGAGGTGGAAGCAGGATGATTGCAAGTTCGAGGTCAACCTCAGCAAGTTAGTGAGACCCTGTTTCAAATCAAAAAAACAAACAAACAAAAAAACTGGGGATGTGGCTCAGTGGGTTCGATCTCCAATACCAAAAACAAACAAAGAGCATGTTGTTATGTCTCTTGGTTTGTTACGCTGGATTTTTATCACATTTTGCTTTTGAAAATATTACTCTGGATCCCTTTGATGCACACAATAGAAATGTATATATGAAGACCACAATTCAAGGATCTTACTGTTCTAGCAATTTTTTGCAATTTTACAGTTAAGTAACTGGCATATTTGTTGTTCATTGTTCTTTTTTTTTTTTTTTTTTTTTTTTTAGAGAGAAAGGGACAGTGAGAGAGAGAGAGAGAGAAACAATTTTATTTAGTTTTTCACGTGGCTTTCGCTGCTCCAAGACGTCGTTGTGTATGCACATGCCAGGCAAGCGCAGAAACTGCTGAGCCACTGCTGCAGCCCTGCTGGTTGTTCTGAATTATTGGTGTTTTCCATGGGCAAGCCCTGCCAAGGTGCAGCCACATTCACCCTCTCCAGAGTGTGGCACAGGGCAGAGCAGGTCAGAAGTCCTCAGAGGCCAAGGCACAGGCAGCACCCTCTCTGGTGGTCAGGGTGCTGGGAAGCTTTGCTGGCGGAGGTGTGCAGGACCTGGCTGCAGGAGTTGCTGTAGCGGGTGGCTGCCCTGGCAGGTGGAGAAGGCCAGTCCTTGGAGAGGTGGCCTTAGCTGTCGCACAAACTCAGTGTCCTCCTAACTTCTTCAGCGCCTTCTGGGAGGAGCCTACGTGTGTCCTCCCAAGGTGCGAGGCCACTCAAAACCCGGGAAGAGCTTGCTTTAACTGCTTTGTCTTTCTGTTTCTGTCGGTGGTTGTCACTAGGCTTGGAACTGAGAAGGCTAAGAACTTTATCTTATTCCCCATATTTTTATTGGTGCATTTTAATTACATGTAATGGTGGGATTGATTGTTACATACTCGCGTGTGTGTGACAATATCTAGTCAACATCATTCCCCAGCACTCCCCCTCTCCCTCCCTCTGGTCCCTTTCCTCTACTGATCTCACCTACAAAACAGAAATAGGATGTGGTTTTACAAAGTTTTTTGCCTTACAAATTTTTTTTTGCCATTGGGAAGTTCATCAAATGATATTTTAAAATTTTATTGAGCAACAAATCAGGCATGTCCTTCAAAGAGGACAAATAATGTTATTTGTTAAACCGCCTTATGACCCAGCTATCCCACTCCTGGATATTTTCCCAAAAGAGCTAGAATGGGCATATTATAGAGATACAGCTTCGTCAATGTTTATAGCAGCTCAATTTACTATAGCAAGACTATGGACCCAACCCATATGCCCCTCACTTGACGAGTGGATTCAAAAACTTTGGTACATATATACAATGGAATACTTTCGGCCATTAGAGAAAATGATATTATGGCATTTGCAGCCAAATGGATGGAGATGGAAAAAAATTATGCTAAGTGAAATATCCCAAACTCAGAGACTCAAGGGCCGAATGTTCTCTCTCATTTGTGGAAGCTAGAATACAATCAGAAACAGTACAATATATGGCTAAGCTAATAATAAACTCAGCATGTATGAATTTTTACACGAACAGGGGAAACCTTGCCTAGGATGCTGGAGGACATCGTCGGGAGCAGGGCAGGGAGTGGAGGGATTAGGAAGGACCTCAAGGAGACTGGAGGGAGGGAGTATGGGGGAATCAACTCAGAGGGGTACCTTTGACTTCCATGAGAAGTCCAATTAACACAGGGATTTAATAGGGGGAAACATGGAATCATAGAGAACCCAAGGGGGAAAACCTTGGAATGGCATCAGCCTTGGCTTGCTCTGTCATTATACATTTGTTCTTGATTGTTTGATGATGATTCCCTCCTAATTATAAAAACATATTTAACAAATAAAAAATGTATCTGTCAATCATGTGAAGGTATTTTTACCGCAATATGTAGTAATGGGTACTCAAATCAGACAGATTTGGTTCAAATCCTGCTCCTCTTCTTCCTGGCTGTGTGTCCTTAGGGAGGTGATTTTCTTCTCTGAGCCACTTCACTCCTTAAAAGGCTATTGTAGGATGCACTGAGATGTCTTTTAAAATGTGTTAATATTGATTACTGTTGTATTCTGTAACTTAATCTCTACCCATGTGATAGTCGATTGTCACTTTCTAGCTGAGAAAATTAATGCCCAGCAACACTCAAGTAGTAAACACGAGTGCCAGCTTTGAGCTGAGGCCCACTCCCGCACCTGCTCTGTTTTTAGGATCACCTCCTCCACATCCCGAGAGACCTGGGAACAGTCATAGGCGTTAGAGGATGCCTGGTGCTGGTGGCTGAGGCTGCTGTTGTCTTGATTTTGGACATCTCCATGGCTAGGCTTTCTAACCTCCTCTGTGTCCTTTTTTGCTGTGAAGCTCTTGAATTTCCAGGACTAATTTTTCCTCTTCTTCAAATGTTTAACTCACAGGTGCAACTGCCAAAAGAACTGGCATAGGAGGCAAGAGAATGATTTAGAAGAAGAAATCGAAGCAATGACTGTGGGATTCGAGCTCGGGGGCTCTTCCCACCAACACCTGGGGGGCCTTCCGTAAGAGGCAGAAGGCTTGGGCCGTGCAGAAACACGGCAGGAGAGGAAGATGGACTGAGATAAACACTGATGTCCATGGGCCACGTTTTCTACTTCTGATCAATCTGAGTGTCGTGGGCGAGGTTAGAGCTTTGCTTCTGGAAGGAAGCAGGAGTTTCAAGTTTTGTAAACATTGGCTTTCCTCTGGTAAAGAACAATAAACATGAGATGAGTTAACTTTGCGCCCCTACTTTGCCTCCAGCTCCTGGCTGTCACTCACACACCACCTCATAAAGAGGAAGTCATGTTTCATGGGACAAGTGAAGGTCAAATCTCACTCCCGGCCACCCCAGGCTCTGAAAATGGAAGGGTGCCTAGTTAGCTCGCCTCTGCAGGATTGGGGCGGATTTCATTTCCAACCCTGCCTGGCGTTCTCCCTTGGGACACCCTTGATTTTTCTGGGGTGTTCTTCAGAGAGGGTTATCTCAGGAGCACAACCCTGAAGCCAGACATGTGGAGAAAACAGAGTGTCACCCAAATGTAGAGAAGTGAATCCTGCAATTATGAAAAGACTTCCTGGCTACCTTTCCATACATGGGACAGCAGGGGTAGCCTGCTGCTCTGTAGGAAGAGTAAAAGAGGTATCGGCAAGCTGGGCTTTAGCTACTGTAGGTATACACGCACCAGGTATTTGAACTCTAATCTCTGAGTCTAATTTGATCTTGTTTTCCTCAAAGCCTCTGAAGGAAACTTCTTATAGGGCTGATCTCCAGATCCTGTCCTTCACTGCTCCCATGCCTGGACCCAGAGTCTCATGCCCCACCAATCCTTTATACTCCTTTTGGTAAAGACATCCTCTTGTGTGACCCTTGAACAGGACAGTCCCCAAGAGGCTTCCCTCTGTCCCCACAGATGAAAGCCCCATCCAGTTTCCAAAGTCAATGCCCAGTCCCATCTCCTGCACAAGGACGTCCAGCCCGCAGTCTGTCCTCTCGCCTCCTCCCAGGTGCCCAGCACTCTTATCTGTCCGTTCCAGTCTCAGGTGTGTAGAATATGAGGCTTTGTAGTGAAAGGAGCTCGGGGTTAGTCCACTCTTAATCTGGGTGGGCTCGTGGCATGACCTTCCTCCCTCTGTGGGGTCACAACTGGTGCTAACAGGCAAAGCGGGCAGGGAGAGGCAGCTCTGAAGGGGACAAAGTGAACAATGATTCGGAAGGACAACCCATGAGAAAGAAATACGGTGGTCTGTCTTTCAAAGACAATTTAGCATATGCACAAGTAGCCAAATTTGAAGAGTTACAGTTTCCAATTCAGGAACCAATTTAAAATAGCTAAGGAACCACAGCTTTGTTCTTTGTTCTATTCAACAGCTCTAATAAACAGCCCTGCAGATAGCAGGATGGTCAGGAGTGGGCTGCGGTGCACCCAGGTAGCAGGGTGGTCAGGAGTGGGCTGTGGTGCACGCAGGTAGCAGGATGGTCAGAGTGGGCTGCGATGCACGCGGGTGGCAGGATGGTCAGGAGCGGGCTGCGGTGTGGCCCGTGGGTGGCAGGATGGTCAGGAGCGGGCTGTGGTGCAGCTCTGCGGGTGGCAGGATGGTCAGGAGCGGGCTGCGGTGCATAGCACATTCTACACTCCAGGCCGCCTCTGCTGGGACTCGCCCTCTAGACCTGTTTAATAGCAGCCGCTCCGTGCAAGTGCCGGTTCCCCGGTGTCAAGCAGCTCAAGAACTTGGAAATGCCTGTAAGAGTTTAGTTCTACCTACACACAAAGAAAAGCTGGGCCAGTTTCCTGATCTCCTGCCTCAGTGCCCAGGTTTGGTCAAGAGAGGGGCAGTAGTTCACAGGATGGCTTTTCCGGTCACCATTCCTATGCTAATGAGCTCAGCTGAGGGATTTAACCTGCATTTAAAGGTGGTATTGACAGCATTTCCAAGTTGTGCTGTCCTATTCTTCCAGAGTGAACTGCTGGCATAAGGAGTACCCTTTGTAATTATTTGTCACTTTCTCCAAAAGTAAGGCACACAGCCAGCAGAACACACCACGTGGAGATGGAAGGGGTCCCAGGCGATATAAATTTCCTATCAGGTTTAAAAGAATCGCCCATTGGAATGGAATTCTGACCGCAAATTAATCAAGTATGAACGTTTTGCTAAATGGTATTCAAAATACAGGCTGAAAGTGTTTCCTGTGTAGGAAATTCTCAGGGTTAAAGGGTTTTCACCAAGTTTCTCACATATAGAGTATAGGTGTGCATTAAAGTCTCACACACAAAAAAGCCTTTGACAATTTTATCTGGGTGAAGGTGCAGACTCTAGACCATGTCTGAAATCATGACGGTATCACTGGACTGCAGCTGAAAAATTGGGGTTGGCTGAAAAATTAAAATGAAGAATCTGGAGCAGAAAATGCCATTGCTTTTTATTCTCAGACAAGCAGAGAATTTCTCCAGGAAGTACCTCCCCAGGGTCTTCGCATGCTGGGAAAACCTAATGTTTCCACTCCACCTATGAAATGATTCAGTTGCAAACACCATTTTAAATAATCTATCTGTAAATAAATGGGAAGCAAAGAGACAGACGTCAGGGGACACACAAACTCACGCTGTCTACCTGTAATGTTTATAAAACCACACAGTACCACAGTCGCTATCTAACCGAGTTACGCTCCTCAGAAGCCAGGGATCATTCCTATTTTTAAAAGCTGTCACCTGGCCATCTAAAGATGCTTTTCAAACTTCAAAAGATGAGTTATTAGTATCTTCTGGGTGTCCCCAGAAGGAATTAATAATATGCACATTCTTGCCTTTCTTTCTAAATGCTCCAGTTGAGGGGCTGGAGCGCTTGCCTGGCACGCATGAGGATCAGGTTCAAACCCTGGCACCATGTATTCAATGAAGTGTGAGAGCAAAGAAAGCCACATGGAAAAAACTAAATAAAATCGACTCACCCCCCCAACTGTCCCTCTCTCTCTTTAAAAATAATTAAATAGATAAAAAGAAATGTTCCAGTTGAAAACGAACCATGGAAAACATAAGGGAAACATTATCCCAGTCACCTGTTTTTCATTATAACAAAAACAAAAAAGAAAAACAAGCAGACAGAAACGTGCACCACGGGTAGAACTCAGATCGAGTTTATTTTGTTTTAACAAGGCTGTGAAGGACGAGCCAGGCTACATGGAGTAACCGCCTTCAGAAAGATGACATTAAGTTTGCAGCAACCACCTGTGGTGGAAAAACACGACTAGGCCTTTCCAAAAATTTACAAAAATTTAACAAAATATTCTAAACAGCTATCTTCATATTCGTAAACAAAGTATAAAGAACAACTGGCTTACCAGTTTTCACTGCACATCAAACAGGAGGCAAAGGGACAGAGCTGGCCTTTTACCTTAAAAGAATGACGCCAGAAACGAAGCTAGCTTGTGCCCCGCCACGGCGGTGCTGGGGGCTCTGGGGTGCAGGAGGGGCTGGACGCAGGCTCTGCTTCTCGGCCAGCTGGCCGTCTCCAGGCTCCACAGTGCGCTTCTGCGGGGCAGCGCTGCTGCTGGGAGGCTCACATTCTCTTCGACAGACACGCGTGGGGCCCGGGACACAGGAGCAGGGCGGGGGTCTTCGGTTTCGGAGGCCCTCGCGGGTCCCTTGGGCTGTTAGGCGTGGGCCTGGAGGAGCATGCTGCCGTGGGGAGCTGGGTGGAGAAACGTCCCCTGGGTTCAGAGAGGAGGAGGGGGACGAGGGCCTGGGCCTGTGCTGCCCGCCTACTCCTTTACTTTGCCGATGTAGTCGGTGAGCTTGCTGATGTTCTCCTCCTGCTGCTCCAGGGCATCCAGGACGATGCCCATGGGTGTCCTCTTCAAACCTATGCCCTCCATCTTGTTCTCCAGCTTGTTCTTCAGGTTCCGCAGCCTCAGTGACGCGTGGATGAACATCACTGCGGAGAAGGGATGAGTTAGCTCCAGAGCCAGAGCTCTGCGCCCCTAGGCCTGCCACTCCACATTCCCACCTCAGTCACAGTCCAGTGGGCCCCTCTCCTCACCCTGGCCTCCCAGGGGACACTTGGACTTCTATGGCGCACAGGGAGGTCTCTGTGTGTGGAGATAAGCGTGGCATTTCGTCCAAAGATCTACAATCTGGCAGCCACCCCACTTCCTTCCCTCCCGACACCCTTACCTTGCAAGCTACTTAAATGCCATGACATTCAAAGGGTCTCCAATCCAAATAGAAAGGCGCTTAGTTGAGGTATTCCAGTCAGGGACTCTGGGCACGCTCCCTGCAGAGCGCCTGGGCAAAGTTCACCTGGAGTTTGTCTCCCAAGAGTCAGTAGGGACACCTGCTTTTGTTGACCATCAGATCCCTCCACCCCTCCATACCTGCTCAGCTGGAACCTTGAAGTTGAGGATGGGCCTGGGAATCTGTATTTTAACAGATGCCCATGTGACCTGCCCCAGTGGCTGTCCCTGCATCCAGCCTTGCACAGCCTATTACAAACAAGCCCCACTCTCCACACCCCAAATTCCAACTAAGACTGAGGTGGGACTCCAGAATCTAGCTATGTACCTATTGTTGTATTTATTGGTTTAATTTTTGTGGTTCTGGGGATGGAACCCAGAGCCTCCTACCTGCTAGGCAAGCACTAACCCTGCTTCACACTCCAGCCCCAGAATCTATACATTTTCTTTTGTCTGTCTTTTTCCTTCTTAGTACCAGGAATTGAGGGTGCCTTACCACTGAGCTACATCCCCAGTTCTTTTTATCTTTTTATTTTGAGGCAGGGTTTTGCTCATTTCTTGAGATCATCCTGCCTCAGCCTCCCAAGTCACTGGGACTACAGGTGTGTGCCACTGCACCTGGCTCAGAAACTGTCATTTTAACACTCATTCTGCACAACTCTGATGCAGTGTGTCTTGGACCCTCATCTGAAAAGCACAGATGTGGTTTCCACGTGCGGGTTCCTGGCCTGGGGACCAGTCATTGGAAACACAGGAGCTCTCTGAGCACACATGTCCTCTGGACACCACTGTTGACCCTTGGAGTGGAGATCTCCAAGGGACATGGCTGGGAAATTCACATTTCTAAAGAGCATCCTGGATGATTCTCAGCTATCAAAGTTTGAGAATCACTTGTCTGTCATTTCCCTACTTTACAGGTGAACGAACACAGCCCAGTTAGGATGATGGATGGCTTCCATCGGATCTAGACAAGAAGTCAGCACCCTTGCCCCTCTACCTGTGACCCAAGTCACTACTCTCGCAGCCTTGCAGTTGGTGTGTGAACAGAATCAGTGAAACACGAGCCTTCACCACACAGGAAAAACCTGAAGACGTCGCCAAAGAGTCTGGATTGGCTGAGTCAAATGTTCTGCCCAGCGAGGGATAGGGTCCTATCACAGGTGTTCTCAGCATAACCTAACAAATCCCCACTCCACAGAGGATTTCACTGAATGGACCAGATGCACAGGCAAGATGCTATTTTCAGTTAAAGGAATTTGCTCTCAGTGCACTAGAATTTCAATTGGATTTCTGCTGATGAGACTGGGCCTTGATCACTTCTTACTTCAGGCGGTCAGAACCTTAGTACACAATGCACATGCCATCTAGAAAATGTCTAGTGCTCCTCACCACAGCCGGAGTGCGTGGGTCCATCATTCTCATGGACTTACCAATCCTGGGGCGCTAAAAACGACCTGAGTGACAGTGGAAATGATTCATGTCCAAACGGCCAGCGCAGGACCTTGTGAATGCATCAGGCCAAGGTGAACAGTGGGAAGGGGTGGCACAGACTCCAGTATCAGCCACGACCGGAGCCCACAGCTGCTGAGCTAGGCCCTTCTGCAGGACTCCTGCAAGCTCAGTTTATTCTTGTGCCTCCACAAGATTGTCAGAAGCAGCAAGTGTCACATGATTTGTGGAATTAGTGACCTACTGGGCTTGCTGTCCCATGTGAGGAACCTCCACAGCAGGTGGGTCAGCCCAAGGCAGGACACAGGACAACACAGTGCACTTTCCTTATGAAGGAGGAGAAAGAACCCCAGGCCCACTTACACAGCAGGGGGAAAGTGATGCCGAACACGAACACCATCACGCCCCCGAACATGGAAATGAGGAAGTAGCTGGCCAGCATGACCACCAGCACGAAGGCCGTGGGGTACTGCTTCTTCATCCGGCGGAGCACGTCCTTATTGTGGGCCGCCCACACGAACCCCGTGAACACCAGCACCACCACCAGGCCGCCCAGGATCATGTTGAAGGGGCTCAGGAACCTGCAATGGGGGACGGGGACAAGGTCAAACCCAGGAAAGGGCAGAGGAGGAAGGAGCAGAAGTGATCATCCAGCGATTATAAGCCCTCCATCTAATTTGCACATTAGCCCCGTGACTCTGAAGCACTTAGTGCCCCTGGAGTGAAGAAGCTGGGTCTCGGAGGCTGGGAAAGGTATGCCCCTCTCCACCAGGCCCTGGCTCCCACGCCAGGCCTCCGTCTTATTGGGCCCTGGTGGGAGAGCTGCAGCCCCTTGGGAGGAGGTGTGTGTGGCTGCTGTGCATCCTGGGCCTTGCAGCTTGCACACAATAGGCTGTTTCGAAGCTCTGCGGGGATGCTCCAGTCCTCACTCTGATGCTGAATGCAGGGTGGCAGGCACTCAATGGCCTCCAGGGGCCAGGTGCTGCCGGCACTCACATATTTGTTTTCCTGAACAGTGTTTTTAAAACCTTTGAAGGCTTACCTGTGTAAAAAGAATCCATAAAACCAGGCATACCTTGCTTCTCCTGGAACCAGAAAACCTAAGCACCCTTGGCCACTTTCCTTCCTCCCCACAGCTGGCTGGGGCACCTTCTAATTCACACGGAATAAGGGAACAGGCACCTCCGTTCAGCTACAATGGCCACCTCTGTCTTGCACCCTAATCAGGCCCGTTCCGAGCTGCCACTAACCAGAGTTTCTCTAGGAGCTGCCTGAACCACTCTCTGCTATAACCTGCCTGTCCTGTGGGGGCACCTGAATTTAGGACTCAAGAGACAGGAGAGGCCATGATCAGTGTTAATTAACTAATTCATTCATTTGCAGTCTGCCGGGGGAACCCAGTGCCTCACACAGGAGGGGCAAGTGCTCCAGCAGTGAGCTCCAGCCCCAGCTCCTGTATGTCTATCTGCTTTAAGAAGCTGAAGTACATTTAATAATATGGGAAGACACCCATAATATATTGAGCAAAAACAAGTAGAATACAGCAATGTACTGTTTGGGGGGGTTAGCATGTATGTGACATAGCCCAGAAGTAGAAATCACTACAATTTGTATATCATTTTGTAATCGGAGATAAAATGAACACATAAATAAAAGAAAATACAGAAATGGAAAAGTTCCTCCACCTACAACCCAGGCCAAGCCCAGCAGTCCATCTCCAACCTGTCCCATCTCTGCAAGGTCAGGATGGGATTCAGCTTAGGCACACCTCGAAACTGTTTCCTCTGCAACGCAGACCTGTGTCCCTGCCCATTCTGCAGACCCTCTCAGGGCCAGTCTGTGCCACCCCACGTCCCCCAGACCCCCAAATATTCTTCTGCCTCCCTCCCATCCACCTCTGCAGCAGCCCTGTCTACTTGGCCGCTCTGCACTCCTATTTTAATTCTATCTTATTTCATTACTTTAATTAATCTGGGTGACACCTTGTCTCTGATATATGCCTGGACTTGATTTGAGAAAGACAAAAATTTCCTTCAGGCCTGAAAAGGTGCAGAGTCAGGCAGGGCAGATATGATGTCATCCTCAGCAGGTGCTGGAGGTCCGAGTAGAAAAGGCCCAGAGCTCTCACAGTCCGACCCCTCCCTGAGAGCACCAAGAAGACTCCAAGAGAAAAACCAGACCAAAAGACGGCAGTGGGTTTGCAGGGTAGGGGCACCGTGGTGGCTTGTCCCACTTCCGTACTTCTATTTTCATATTTTGGCAACAGCTGCCTGTTACCAGAATAACTAAAAATGTCTCATCTTTAAAACTGACAAATGAAACTGGGGAAAGAGACCTCAACAAAACACACCCTTTTACAGAAGCCTGCACTCAGACACAGAAATGACCTAAAAATGTTTCTCAGCAGTACCATAAAGCAAAGATCAAAATTAACACAGTGAAAGTAGAGGATTGAACTTTAAGGAACAGCTGTCACTAATCTGCAAATAGGAGGTGGCTGGCTGCAGGGCACCAGTAGTCTCCTGCTGGGTCTTTCCAGAGTCTCACTGAAACAATAATTCAAGACACATGTGATAAAACTCATGTCAAGCTTTTTCTATTTTCTTCCCTTTTTGTTGGGGGTGGGGAGGGTACTGGAGACTGAACCCAGGGTCGTTAACCACTGGAGCACAACCTCAGTCCTTATGTTTTATTTTGAGCCTTGCCGAGTTGCTGAGGCTGGCCTCAAACTTGCTATCCTACAGCCTCAGCCTCCCAAGTTGCTGAGATTACAGGCATGCACCACGGCACCCAGCAGCTTTTCCTCTTTCCTCTGAACAAAAGCAGACATCTCGGTTGAATGTCTAAATAAAGCCCGGGATGAAGAACAATGACAACTCCAGGCCTGACTCAACCTGACTCAAGCAATTCCAGGCTGCTTTTCACCTGTTCCTGCAGCTCATGTTCAGGGGAAGAAACAAAGCAAGGGCTGCTATGGAAGTGGTTTTAGCTTACAACACGCCCAGCCACCATCTATAAATAGAAAGTAACCAAGTTTCCAGGCTGGAAACTGACAAAATTACTTGGAGGATAAGTAATTTTTCTTCCATGCTCTGATTACATGCAATTTCATTCTGAGTCAGGTAAAATGTGTGTTGTGCCACGCCACGGTATCCACAGGCTCTTGGAGCAAAATAACACACACACACACATGAACCACAGATTCCATTTTCCAGTGCAGGGAATTGGGAACCAGCCTTGCCTGAGACGCTTTTAGCCAACAGTTGTGCTCTTAGTCACACCAGTCAAGACAAACCTCAAGAGCTTCTAGGATAGAAGTTTCCATAAATATGGCTCTCATCTTTCACATGGACAACTGCCATTGGGCTCCGCTGGGTGGAGTTTTATTTACTGGGAGGCCATGAATAAGAGGGAGGAAGAGAGGGGGTAGAGAGCAGATAGAGGGAAGGATGAAAGAGGGAGAGAGAGAGAGGGGAGAAAGACAGGACATTCAATTTTCTCTTTGGTGGATATAGGCCTTAATTACGCAAATCAAATTAAATCCGTTTTCTATTGTGAGACAAGAAGACACATATATGAATCACCCCATGCTAACAAATCACTGATACATTCCTTTCTGCAACAGTTTAAAATTATGATGGAATCATTTTGGTTGCAAAGGTGTTTAGATTTCCATCATAAACATTTTCTAACGGAGCTTTGAAGGATGAATCAGTACTGTCCTTTTATACAGGTGAGTAAACTGAGACCCAGAAAAGCGAAGAGACACAGTCAAAGGGATCCAGAGGAGAAAGGAGAACGAAAGGTGGGGCGGGGCCTTTTGAATGTGACAGCAATCCACAACATGACACCTGCTGTACTTCTGTATTGTTCATCAGCTTGGGACCCTCAGCATTCCACATCAGCCCGTCCCTGTGGTCGGAAAGCAGCTGAGATCATCCTGAGAAGTCCCCTGCAAGGTCATCTCTCTCTGAAGCAAAGAAGCTATGAGAGGATGTGGACACATGTCCTCAACTTGCCAACATGATTCAGAGGCCTTATCTGCAATTTAGCAGGAACTGCTTGGGGATCTTGGCCAGCTGCAGAGTTGTAGACTTGGAGGAATCTTGACACTCACTTCATTTTTACACATAAGCAACTAAGGAATCCCAAGTTAATACTCTGCCACCATCCATGAGCCAAAAATTGACACCTACCAAAGCAACGATCCCCAGATCTACCAAGTGTGTGTTGGACCACAGCACCAAAGAAGCCAATGTCAGGAAAGTGCTTCCTAAGTGGGAGGGGCTTTGCACGAGTTCAATTTTCTAACTCAAAAAGCTATTTTGTGTGTGGTTCCCAAAGAATCCTGCTTGCTAGCAAAGGGCGGGTGAGCAGCAGCCCTCCCTGGTTCCTGGCTGTCCAGTCCACACCTCCCAGAACTCACCTGCTTGGGCCCAGGCCATGCTCCCCCATTCCCTTCCTCCAGGTTCCTTCAAGACTCAGCGCAGCCAGCCTTTTCTCAGTCTCTCAACAGGGCATAGCACAAATGCCTCCTCCATATGTGACTTATCACAACAGCAAATTTACATTTGTTTGGTTGAGTTTTGAATGGATCTCTGGCCCCTCTAAGACATGAAGCTCCAGTAGGACAGGTACTGGTCGTTTTTGGCTCCAGCAACAATCACAATGTCTGACACAGAGTAAATATTCAATAAGTGTGTGTTGAAAGAAAGAAACTTCAAAAGCCAGCACATTTGTACACTGTTACATAAGGTTAGGAAGCAAGCAGGGTGGCCCAGGTGTGTAGTCCCAGGTATTCAGGAGGCTGAGGCAGGGGGATTGCCAAGTTCAAGGTCAACCTGGACAACTCAGTGAGACCCATCTCAAAATAAAATATCACAAGGGCAGAAGGTGTGGCTAGAGTAGTGGCAGAGTAGTGCCCCGGGGTTCAAGTCCCAGCACTCCCACAAAAGTACTTCCCTTAAATAACTCAGCCAGTTTCTGTGGCCATGAGTTAAGATGACATGAGGCTCATCCTGGACAAACCACTATTACTCTCATTGTGCACTAAGTAGTCCTAGGGAAACAGCCCCTGTCTTTGATGCCTCACATTCCTTGTGGTTAGAGGGAAAAATGAAAAATCAGTGGAAAAGATCACCTAACTTTCTATGCAAATGTACAGGGTGGTCAGCATGAGGTAGGCGGGTGGGGCAGAGGGCTGTGGCCCGCTGGAAGGAGGAAGCTTTGAGCTTTGACACAGCACAGGCAGACCCATCCCTCTGCAGGTCCCTCTGGCTTTTCGATTCCTCCCATGACCCCAACAGCCTCCAGGGGCTGTCCTGGTTTCCCAGCACAGTATGACTCTGGTCTGCATGCAAACCAGTCCTGAGTACACATGACCAGTGTCCCCTCTGGGGCCTATACAGACTTCAGAGAAGCTAGGTGGGACAGGAGCTGGTCTCTCTTGTTAGAGCCGCAACATGCAGGCCCACGGTATTTATTGTGAGCTCGAAACTCGCAAGGTGTAACAGCAACCTGGGTACGTGGCACTGCAAATCCAACTCACATGCCCCATGGCCCCGGCCTTCAGCAGCTGGCCCCTAAAGGCACTTATACAAGACACACCCTATGAACCACGACTTGGGTTTTGCGTTTATCTTGCTTGCTGTATTTTTAATGATTGGCGGTTTGGATCTGAGTTGGGAGCAGTCATAACTCTGATGCTTGGCACAGCAAGGGGTGTCAAGGAACAGGACTCCATGTGACCACGAGTGTTCCTTAAACTTCTCTCTTTTTGAACACACACAGAGAGGTAGGAAGGATGGTACCATGAACCCTTCAGCATGTTTGTCACTGTCTGGGCTCGTGGTTACGCTCACAGTCTGGACTTTTTTGGAAGTAATGTGGGAAGATATTTATTTGCTTACTAACTTCTTCATGAATGCTTTTTTTTTTTTTAAGAGAGAAGGACAGTGAGAGAGAAAGAGAGAGAGAGAGAGAGTCAATTTTTATTGAGTTTTTGACATGGCTTTTGTTGCTCTGACACTTAGTTGTGTACGTGGGTCCTGGGGTTTGAACTCGTGTACTCACTCATGCTGGGCAAGTGCCGTAACCCCAGAGCCACAGCTCCAGCCCCCATGAATGTGTTTTGCAGAGTAAATTTTAAAAAGGAATGCTCCTGAGAATGACTGTCACAGGGCAAGTTCTTACAGAGCCATGGAAAAACAGGGGTTGGACAAATGTCACTGAGCTGGGTGACATGGGAACCCTCCCAGAAGGGTTCCTGTTCAACTTGCACCAGCTCTCAATTTCAGCCCTCTCCTGTCTTCCTCCAAGACAGGAAGCTGTACCCACAGACTGTGGGGCAGATTAGCAGACGTAGAGCCACACTGTGGCGTTCTGCTTTAAATGGGCTTCTGCCCACTGGGTGCCTCCATTAGCAAATGCTCAAGGCAAGGCAAAGCCAGGAAATCTTATCTATGTAGGTGACACTTACAGAATGGAAGATGGCCTGCAGGCTTTGTCTAAAATCTTGCACCTTGAAAGCATTCCCTGAAACAGAAAGTAAAACCTACTGCAAGAGAGGAGGGGTCAAGGTGAGCATTCTGAAGGTAAGTGTCACAGGACAAAATCCGTTGGTCCAAAAGGAAAATATGAATTTCTAATATTGCCACTCAATTTGGCTTATTTTTTTTTAAATAGAGAGAAGAGTTACATTTTATTTTTTCATCTGGTTTTTGTTTTTCATCCACTTAGTTGTGTATGTGGTGCTGGGGATTGAACCTGGGTCCTTGCACATGCCAGACAACAGCTCTGCTGCTCCAGAAGAGTTCCTGTTCAACTTGGGCTGAGGACAGGGTTAGTCAATTTTACTGTTCTCATCCCAGCTCAGTTTTAAGTAGATAAGTCAAGAACTGGATGTTGGCCTCTTACATCTAGATTCCTGCACAGAGTTCTGTATCCCTAAGTTGATTTGACAGCTTCTGCCTTCTAAGAGAGGGGGTCAGGAATCCAGAAGATGCCTCGCTCATTTGTACACTTAACCTGCAACAACTCTAAACCCTTGCATGTGAACAAAAACAGGAACCAACCAGAGTGGGAGTGGGGTGGAGAAGCCAGGAAGAGGGAGTTACAATGCGTCAGATGATTTCATGAAGGCCAATACTTATTAAATGAAGAATTTTTGAACATGTGAGTGTCAATAGGTCTCTTAAAGCCCTGCACTTGGTAGAAATGCATGAGCCATCAGAGGCATTCAGGCAAGAGAAGTAGAGGAGGAGGACCTTAACCCTGCGAGGTTTGGGAAGGCTGGGCGGAGCTGTTCTCACTACCCTCAGGGCCTCACAGTATCCGACACTAGATAGGTGCTCAATAAATGTTCAATCTGACCTGGGGTGCGAAAAGTAAGATTGACTAACCCTGTCCCCAGTCCACAGGTCCACATAATCAGTGCCCCTTCTACTCCCAACTCCTAGCAGCTTTGGGATTTGGAATCGCACAGGGCAAGTCAGGGGGACAGGATGTGTGCATGTGGGTGGCTCTGAGTGCTTGCTGTACTCGTATGGAATTAATTCCTATGTTTCCAGCACTGCCTTGCGGCCCCTGTAGCCTCTAACCCCATGGAGGCTGGGGTCACAGTTGTCTATTCTCCCCCGTGTCTCCTCACACAGGGTCCAGCGAGTTGGGAAGTGCTTCCAACCCTTTGTCAAATGAACGAAGCAACACAAGTAAGAGGAATAGAGAGAAACTGGCATTGAAGCTGATTAGTCTAAAAAAGGTTTCCAGTGGCTTTAGTTAGAACAGACTGTGATTCACTCCACAAATGCTTCACACAGGCCTACCAGAGTGCCCAGAGCTGACCTTTGCCTCGCTGACACCTGGAGGCTGGTTCTTTGTCCTGGCAGCACTTAAGAATACAAACAATGGGGGCCCTTCTAAACACCAGCTGCTGATGGCCAAGACGCCAACATAGGACAGAACCGTGCCCATTGTGGAAAGAATTACAGTAATGCTTTTTCAAACCCAGAATGACCGGCCCTTCAGAGACCCCTTGCCGTCTCGAGTGACGGACAGCACAAAGTGGCTGCTGTGGAGCCCGCTGTCCTGCGCGCCTGCACAGCCATACCACCAGCCACATGGCATTTCCTCAGCTCATTCACGTGGCAGCATCTTGCTCCACCCTGGGGGAGGCACAGAAGTGTACACACAAGGAGAGCTGTGCCCTTCGGGCTGCAGAAAAGCAGAAGCATTTATTAGCTGCAAATTTTGTGTGTGATTGGTGATTCTGGGGCCACAGCACAAAATACGAGTTCTGGCGACGGGCAGATAACTGAAAGTAAGATAAGCACAACAGTGCAAATGTGAGAGTCGGGCATTCTGTTGCATTTAGTTCATCCAGAGTTCTAGAACATTTGCAGTATGGTTTCAAGGAAAACTTATTTCACTTCCTAGCCAAGCTCCTATTAGCAGCTTTGGTTCCAATTAGCCACTTGGCCTCCAGCAGTAGGACCAACTGTTCTCCATTGCAACTTGGAGGCGTGTGTCGCAGCCACGTGGGAGTTGGGGGAGGAGACCAGCAGATTCCCAGCCACAAGTGCCGTTTAGAATCTCTGAAGGGGACACCTGCGCCTACAGGTGTGACTATTTAAATTCTGTCAGTGCTTCTTTTGAGCCAGATCAGACCAGCGCTCCTGAGATTTTAACATGCCTCCGAATCATCTGAGACTCTTAAATGCTGAGTCTGCCCCAGAGGAAATGGGGCTCAAGAGTCTTCACCCCCCACAAGCTGACAGGTGAAGCTGCTGCTGTTCCATGGCCCACGCCGGACAGACTCGTCCCGTTCAGATCTTCTGGCCTTCACTATGCACGCAGCAGTGCCCACAGCATACCACATGCCTGGTACTTAGACTGCAGTGCAATGAACTGTTGCCTTGACTTTTCCCTTTATGAAAACGCTAGACACTGATCGCTGTGGTGTGAAGAGTATGCTGGTGCCAGGGTGTTCCTGTCCAGGATGGAAAGGTAAGCCATGTTCTCCTTCCTTGTTGGAAGGAGCAAGGCAGTTTTCAGCAAGAAGCATTCACTACCTCGCTAATCCGCAGTTTCCTTAAGTCACTCAGTTTCTTCAGAAGTGCGGCTTGCATCTCAGAAGGAACCTCCAGCCCTCAACAGAAACAAAACTGTGTAAGTGCAGCTTGCAGATACAGCAGCACCACCCATGTGCTCCTATCACATGACACTCTGCCGAAAAGGAGTGTCGTGGGCCTTGAACACGCCTGTGACCTAGGATCCAGCACGATAACATCAGCTCCTGAACTGCCACTGTCATCACTGGCTAGTCCTAAACCAAGTCCTTCAATTCCTGTTGGAGAGAGGCGGAGCTGCGGAGCAGGAGGGTCAAAAAAGCAAATGCCAGAATTCCATCGAAAAATAAAAAGACAGTCTGTAGAAACAGTGAGACTTCCAGGCAGACTAAGGAAAGGGTGCTGGCATAAGAGGTTTAACAAATCAAGAACAATCATCCGAGCTGTGCAAAGCTTCAATTCCACTCACAGGCACGTCTGAAAGGTCAGGAACTGGCAGTGGCTTTGTGAGGCAATGCCCGAGAACCCTGCTTTTGCAGCTTGCTATTTGGTGCACAGGGACATGGAGGAATCATCCCGATTTTCCGGGCTGTGGAGTGGTAGTTCTGAAGAACCTGCAGTGTCTGCAGGCATTTCCCACTGTGGCGGCTGGAGGGCAGGGGCAGGGGGCTGCTGAGCACCTGGATGCCCAGATCTACACAGTCCACGATGTCAACGGTGCTGAGATGGAGATCTCACGGTAGAGTGCTGCTCCAAGATTTCAGCTGAAGCAGTGCCATCTGACACAGTCTTCTCAAAGCTACTTTTTACACAGCTCTCGTGATGCTGACGGACCTGCAGCACAGGCCTTGGGCATTGGCCTGGCCAGTCACCTGGGGAGCATGCTCTTGCCAAGCGTGGACTTCTCCTGCGCGCTGCCCACGGCCGGGCGGAGAGCTTGCTTTTCCCCACGTTGAGCTGTAGGACAGCAGGTCTCAGGGCCCAGAGAGCCAAGACCACAGCAATAGAAACAAGGCACAGACAAAACGCCACAGCCAAAGCCCACAACCTGGCCTCAGGGAGTCCGCAGTCCAGAGCGGAGACCAAGAGCAACCTGAAAGCCTGTGGGGTGACGGGAAGCTGTTGGGGTGGGACCGCTGACCCCAGGGTGAGGGAAGAAGGCAGGCAGGGACTCCCAGGGCTGAGGAGGCAGTGAGGAAGCAGGACTGGACTTGGGGAGGATGGAGCCACTGCTGTGGAGGTGCCGCTGTGTTTCTCAGCCCTCTCTTTGCTAACACCAACAGAGACAACAAGAACGAACGTTTTCTGGAGCAGAGGTGGGGAGGCTGTTCTGAGAACCTGGACTGTGTGAACTCAGCTGGTCCTCAGAGAGGGCCAGTGGGGCAGACAGTGCCATTAGCTGAGGCCCATATAGGTAGGGACCCGCAGTTGGCATTCCAACTCAGTCTGGTTTTAACTACAACCTGAATATTCAGGGAGCTGGCGAGCTGAAAACTGCCTTCCAGGAGGGCTGGAGCTCTCAGGCAGGGCTGGCATTCATCTCAGACATAGTCTGCTATGAGGGGCTCACATGCCTGCGCAGCTGCCCTCTTGGGAGGTAGACCTGGCTTACCGAGCCCTGCCCATCAGGACCTCGCACACAAATATATTCCTTCCCCAGCCCTCTCAATCCCCACCTTGGGGAGCGTCCTCCTAGTGTTTCTGGGTCTAGATCCCATTGGCCACGGGGCTGCCTCTCCTTTCCTATAGTCTTGACCAGGTAGCCCCTCCATCCTCTCCCAACCTTTCCAAATATCAAAGAGCCACTGAGGTTAGATCCCTCCTCTGGGAACCACTGTCGAGCACCTTCAAACAGTTCTTGCCCTGGGCAGCAACTGGGCCACATTTCAGAGTCATGGTAACTATCAAGTGCTATTCTAGGAGCCAGACCAACAGCCTCTAGCAGCCCTGATCCGCCCATCTGCTGGACATAAGAGGACAGTTCTCTTTAGGAGAAAGGCCCCATCAGCTGAGCTCCCTGCCCTGAGGTGTTGGGTTTCTTCCAGCTTTAAGCAACTCTCATTCCAAACCTCGTGACTGCCTGAGAGATGTCACAGCAGATAAGAGCACATGCCTGGGTCTGTGACTTTGCGTAACTCCTTTAACTTTTCTGAGCCTTAGGTTTAATAACAGTAATGCTTTACTTATTAGGTCACGTCACATAATGCCGGTAAAATACTTAGTGTAATCAGCACATGGAGCCTCAATACATGTTAATTTTTGTTGTTATTAATTGTAAAATAAAAGAACTTCTAGAGGCATAGAAAACACCTGAAGGTTACATACCACACTTCACATTTCACACACATGCAAACTTCAAAACAACTTCCACTACTGCCCTTTATCATTTTTAAGTTGTTAAAAATAAGAATAATAATAACTACATGAGTACTTTTCACTTTTTCCTTTGAAAATGTCACTAGCAGTTCCTGTTTGGAAGGGGAAAGAGAAGAGCCAACTCCCCGAACAGCAACAGCATGGGGTAGCTATATTTAGTCCAGGTGCTGGCCCTGCCCTTCACGGGAAGGCTGCTCTAGGGTGAGTCTGGTCGGGTTAGCACCCCTTTTGTGGGGGAAAACAACAACAACAACAAAAACCCCACTTTTTGTTTTTGTACGTTTGACTGGCCTGGGTCAAACCTTGCCCTGTATCTGTTTTTGGAGTTCCCTCAAGAAAATACCCACATGACTAGATCATTTTTAAAGAAATTTCTCCGTGTTCAGGAAAGACGCACAGAGCTGGAGGAAGGTTCACAGGCAGCCACCACAGGCCTCAGGCCTGCCCTGCCCAGTCTAGCCGCCAGGGCAGAAGCCATTCCCTGAGTTGCAGCTCCACAGAGGGCGGATCCAGCTGATGGCTGAGCGCCCACAGCAGGGCTTCTACCCTGCAGGGGTGACCACTCTGACCCACCCAGAAACTCTCCCCTCCCTGTGCTATGTGTGTGCTCCTTCAGCTTCTCAGAAAATGCCATGTGTCCCTGGGCCAGAATTCAAGTCTGATTCATCTTGCTGCACTCTGAGCTTGGTATGGGGCCTGGCGCAGAGAGGTGGCTCAATAAATAAGCCAACTCACAGGGCGCCCAGCCAGCATACTATCCTGTCCCCTCTTGCCCACACCCTCAGAGTGCAAACTGCTCATTTTCCTCCCAAGTCAGCTTGCTCTTTCCCGTTTGCTCTGAAGTGGAGATTTCAGGTGCTTCCTTAAGAGCAAGTGAGCCTGTGCATTTGATGTCCTAGGGGGCTTTTTCTTTAAAGAACTGTAGGAGATAGTCAGATGGAGAACACTGGCACCCATTCAGCAATGGTGGGAGAAGTGTTTTTTTAGAGGGTGAACTGCAAGGAAGCATGGTTTCTAGAGAAGAGGGTGTGTGTATGTGTGTCATCTTAATTAACACAGGGCAGTTTTTAACTATCAGATACACTAAGACCCTGGGCTTGGGAGTGAAGACAAAGTGACAGGCTGGCAAGAAGAAACTGCCAGAGGCCCCTGCTTCCAGAACACCCCCCACTGGGACTTGTGCTCCTATGAGACAGGCACCCTCTGCTCCTAAGCTCAGCTTCCCTGTACACTGTGGCAGGCAGCAGGTGGAGAAAACAGTGGCATGCCCTTTTAGGACAGACTCTGGTCCTCTCTGGGTGGTACCCAGCAGCCCCAGGACAAGGTTACATCATTTCTTATTTTTAAAAGATGGTGGGCTCTACAAATATCTCCCCAGCAAGAGCCTGATCCCAGCAGAGGGAAAAGTAATTTCCCTGCCCCAGGTGACCAACGCTTCCTTGCCTTCTCACAGGTCCCAGGCCTCACACCCAGCAGGGAAACAGCCCAGGTCAGGGCTGGTGACCAAATGCCCAGAGAGCCCGTGTGGGCTCAGAACTGTGCACAGCCCTGCACCTGGCCTGGCTTCTGCCCCTTTACTGACCTGACCTGCGAGGAGTGAGGAGAGTACATCCACTGGCCTGAGTGCTGTGTCCCTTGGGAGCTGAGGACAGCCCTGCTCCCTAACCTTAGCCCTTGATGACCACAGGGAGGGCACACTGGATCGCTTAAGGGTAGTGTCCCCTCTGAGCTGAAGACGGCCCTGCTCTATGACCCCAGCCCCTCTAGGTCCATGGAGGAAGGCAGTGTCCCCTCAAAGCTGTGGGCAGTTTTGCACCTGGCCTGGCCTCCAGCCTCTCTGCTGACCTAAGGGAGAGCATGTCATGTGGCCCGAGGGCAGTGTCCCCTCGGAAGTGTGGGCAGTACTGCACCTGGCCTGGCCTCCAGACTCTAGCTGACCTGCGGGGATAGCAGGGCTGGTGGCTCGAGGGCGGTGTCCGTCGGGGCTGAGGACACTCCTGCCCCGGCCCCGGGCCCTCCCGAGGCGCAGGGAGGGCATACTCGGTGGCCGAGGGCGGTGTCCCCTGGTTGCGGAGGGCCGCCGTGCGCCCTGCCCCCGCCCCGCCACTCACCCCACCACGGAGACCATCATGGCAGCCACCACCAGATAGTTGGTCTGGTAGTACAGCAGGTTGCTGACCACGCGGTTGTTCCATTTGGAGATGTCCCTGAAGTCCGGGCGGGCGAAGCGGTCGGAGCCCGGGAAGAAGTCGTCCCAGGCGCGCAGCGGGGCGATGCTCACATCCATGCTGGCGGCCGCTCTTCACCTGCCCAGCGCGCGGCTGCCGTGACGCGGAGGTGACAGCGGCACAGGGGCGATCGGCTCTACGGTTGGCGGGCGACGGAGCGGAGGAAACTGGGAGCGGGCGGGCGCGTTCGGCCCGGGTCTCTTGATTGGTTGGCGGTGGCTTCCAGCGGAGCCGGTGCGGGACGCGCAGAACCCGGCGGAAGTCCCGGGAGGGAGGGGCCGTGCCCGCCCGGCTCTCCGGTGCCAGTGTCCTACGCCCCGGTGGAGGATCAGCCCGCAGGGTCTCCGCCTTAGAGGAAAGAGGCAGGAAAAGAGTCTCCGAGTGGCAGAGCGCGGGGCGTTGCTGCAGGAGGAGCTGGGTCTAAAAGTCCCGCGGTGCATCTAAGTGCAATCCTCAGGTTCTCTTGGTTTCCTTCTGCGTCACTGCAAAAACCGGGAAGAACGTGCACAACGAAGAGCTACTTCGTCGTTTCACTGCCCTTTGTTCTCTGTCGCTGTTTATTCCTGGCTAAAACTATTGAACCTCTGTGCCGTCTTAAGAGAGTGACAAACTTAACAGAGTCACTACACTCCAGCCCTCTGCGTGTTCAATCTAAAAAGGAAACAGCTGAGGTTATACAGCCATAGTCTCTGCACCTAGTGTTGTCTGAGCAGGAACATGGAGCCCACTCCAGAAAGCTTTCTTAGTTTTTCTTTTTTCCCCGATATTTAGTGGCAACTTTCATTAAGGGAGCATAGTATTTTAATAAGTAATGGTGATGTTTTCTGTCCAGCCCAAAGAACTGGCAAGAGATGTATTAATGGCATATTCTCTTCCAAGTTCCCAAAGGGTGGTCTTTTTTCAGGTAAGTTGTTAAATACTACAATAAATCTCTCTCTCCCTCTCTCTCTTTTTATTCTTGCTAGTGATTGAACCCAGGGGCGTTTTACCACCAAGCCACATCCCCAGTCCTTTCCATTTTTTATTTTGAGATAGAGTCTTGCTAAGTAGCCTGGGTTGACCTCTTATTACAATCCTCCTGCCTTAGCCTCCTGCATCACTGGGATTACAGGTGTGCACCCTGTGCCTGGCTTAATAAACCTCATATCAAATACATGAAATAAAAGTACAATCATCCCTCAGTATCCATGAGGACATTAGTTTCTGGAACACCTCATCCCCCATACTAAAATTGGCAACTGCTTAAATTTCGTATTTAAAATGGCATAGTATTTATACATACTCCCATTCACTTCAGATCATCTCTAGATCAATCTCTATATCATTTATAGTAACTAAAATACTAAAACCAGGCACAGTAGCACACATCTGTAATCCCAGTGGCTTGGGAGGCTGAGGCAGGAGGATTAGAAGTTCAAAGCCAGCCTCAGCAAGGATCTAAGCAACTTAGTAAGACACTATCTCAAATAAAAAGGGCAAGAGATGTAACTTAATGGTAAGAGACCCTCAGGGTTCAATCCCCAGTACCAAAATAAAATGCTTTACATTAAGTTAGTGCAGTGCATTACATAAATAGTAATTATGCTGTGTTGTTTAGGGAATAATGACATAAAAAAATCCACACATTTATAACAGATAAAATTTTAAAAGTGTGTTTTCCATCTGTTGTTGGTTGAGTCCATGGATGGGGGCTGTGAAGGTTTAGTTTCAAGGTGTGGTAGGCAGATTCTAAGATAATAGTGCCCAACATTACAAAGTCTCCATTCCTGCCAAAGGAACTGTTTTTGCAAACTAAAGTCACTCTACTTACATCACCAATTTTCAAAAAAATTGAAAAGCAATAAGATATATTTAATAGAAAATCTAAAAGACATTCTTAATTCTCTTGGATGATACTGAAGGAATCTAGAGTGACTGAGAAGCCACTGCTGCTGCAGGAGTTTGGAAACTGCATCAAATCAGTGCTGAGATCCATCCTTGCTGCTTTTTAATGGGGTTTAAAATGTGAGCATGTTTCTGAGCGCTCATGTTTTCCTAGAAGTGGCAAGATGGGAGGGCTTAAGTCAGAAAAAGCAAAGGGAGAGTCCCAGACCCTGACTCCCTAGCAGGAGATCTTGGGAAGATGACTTAGTCTCCAACTTGGTGGGGAGAGTATTTGTCACAGGTGAGGATGAACGAGGGGATGTTGGGAAGTGTTTGGTATATAGTAAATGCTTGGAGTTAGACTGTACTGTTAGTGACAGTAGGGTCCCCCATTCATCTGGATGGTATTAATGGTGCTTTAACTTGATCTGTTTTCTGTGTTTTTATGTAAACATGCACATTTTATTGTGGTAGCATGTGGATATACAGGGAGAAGAGGTTGAAAATATTCAATAGGATGTCAACAGATCTGCTCTCAAGGCTCTGTGAAAGCATTGTGTGGGGTGAGAGGGGAGAAGAGTGCAGCCCTGCTCTGCCTTCAAGGATCCTGCAGGGCAGGGAATAATACTTCCTGTGAAACAGTGAAGACAGCTCAGCAGAGGTGTGCCAGGCCTTGTGCTCAATTACAGGAAGTCACGGGTGGGGAGGAACTCATTGGGCTTAAGAATTTCATGGGCTGCAGTGTGAACAAGCCAAGCTAAAGATCTTGCCCAAAGCTAGGGCAGGGGCCCCAGGATCGGGGGCTCGAAGGTCTCTCCAGCCCCACACCTGCTCAAGAGATCTGGGAGCCTGGGAGGAGAGCTTTCAGCCCTCACTGCTCAGCACTGCATAATGGATAGCTATAAAGAGTGTGTTACTAGCAGTGATCACCCAGGGATCCCTGGCCACTAGTATCAAGCAAACATTCTTTCATATTGTTTTCATTGACAGGATTAAAAGTAAGTGATAGAAAACTGATAGGGCTGCAAGGCACCATGATGCAGGCCTATAATCCCAGTGGCTCAGCTAGGAGGTTGAGGAAGGAAGATCACAACTTCAAAGCCAGACTTAGCAACTTAGCAAGGCCCTAAGTAACTTAGCAAGACCATGACTCAAAATAAAAAATACAAAGGGCTGGTGATGTGATTCAGTGGTTAAGCACCTCTGAGTTCAGCCCCTGGTACCAAAACAACAACAACAACAAAACACTGATAAAGCTGTCTGCAGTATGATTTCCTTCTATTTGCTGCCAGTGTTAACCTTGCTTCTTCTGTCTCTGATTTGAATATGGGATTTTTTTTTCCCTCTGCACGTTTCTAATTTTGCTGTAAAATCATTTTCAATAAAAATTAACACTGAGTCTTTTATTTTTTCCCCAGTCACTGTTTGAAAGCTAGCAGTAGCCCTTGCCCTTTGTTGCTGTCCTTGTGGAGGAAGGAGTGGTCAGATTCACTCTGGAGATCTTCCTGGGGCTTTTATGGGGAGACTTGGCTTCTAGGTAGGATAACCCTGTTTGTCTATAAAGCTAATGGATAGTCTAACAGTTTTTGGTGTGTTCCATTTGAAATGAAATAAATGTGTTGAAGATTTTGCTCTATGGCTCTGTTCCTGCCATTGCTGTCAAGGACAGGTGGCTGTTTCCAATCAGTCATCCTGAGCCAGCAGATGCCTGGTGCACCTATCAGTGCCACCATGGTGAATCAGGGTGTCAGACCCTGCATCTGCCTTTGCATCTTCCTGGCCTGGCTCCACTCCATCTCTAGGCCTCAGTTTCTTCCTCTGTAAAGTGAGTATGAGAGAACTAGGAGGTTCCTGAGTCACCAGCTCGTTGGAGGGGGTCTGTGTTGCTCACTGCCACTTATTCAAGGGTTTCTAAAAACAACAACAACAAAACCAGCTTTGTTGGAGTCCCAGCCAACAGGAGCTCATTTTGACAAGTAAGTGATTTAATCTCAGTGGTTTCCAACCTCAGAATTGTCTGGGCAAGTGAAAGAGGTTTCTGAGCAGAGGTTGAGACAGGTAACCCAGAAGGCTTTGGTGTCTTCTGGCATGCATTATGAACTCTGTTCCAGCACCCACTGCCTGACGCTGACTGATTTCAGCTCAATGAATGCTCTTGATGAACCTAATTGGTGGATCGGAACGCACAAGCCCTCCTTAAGGTATAATGCAGACGAGGAAAAAGAAGAGATTATCACAACCATAGCAGCAGCTACCTTTGCCCATTAAGGCTTTGCTTTACATACTCCAGTGGTTTTCAAATTTTACTCTGTAGAATCATCCCAGGCTTTGCAGGAGTCTGGGGCAAGGCCTGGAACTTTACCTTTGTGCTGTTTCCAAGAGATGCTGTCAGGGACTATATTTTGAAAACCACTATGGATTTCATTCAGTTCTCAGGCTTTCAAGGCATATATATCCTTATGCACAATTCATAAGGAAGGAACAGAAGTGCCTAAGATTTCACAGAACGGGACTAAGGATTTCAGTTCAAGGTTTTTGTTTGTTTGTTTTTGTTTTTCTGACTTCAAATCTCTTGTCTCATTGAAGAAAGAAGTATGTCTGGTATTTGAAATCTATGAACATATTTTTCTCTATCTAGTCATCCAGACTCATTTGCACCGTTTATCATCATGTGTAAGTGGTGGGATTATGGGTATTCTAAATTGTCTTAACCCTTTTTTTAAATTTTGTTTTTTAAGAGAGGAGAGTGAGAGAAAGAGAGAGAGAGAAAGGGCGAATCAATTTTATTTAGTTTTTCACGTGGCCTTCGTTGCTCCAACAATTCTTTTGTGTACGTGGTGCTGGGGCTCGAACCCGGGTCCTCCTGCATGCCAAGAAGCGCCGTGACCTCTAAGCCACCGCTCCAGCCCAATTCTTGTGTTTTTTAACACTTTTCATCTATGATGCATGTAGCTAAAATACACTGGAATGCGTTTATCCCAGAATTCTGTTTCTTAACAGAATGTGACACTAAAATACTGATTTTCCCACACACAAGTCTGCACCCTACCTGTGTTGTTTTAAAGTGAGTACCTATGCAGGCAGCCCTTGAAGCCATCCAGAAAAGTAGAAAGGAGTCCCCAGACGCTGGGCCCCGGGGGCGCAGCTGGGCACACTGGGGAGTGGGGTCCCAGCCCGAGGCCCACGTTACACAGAAAGACGCGTAACGTATCACCTCTGGACGTTCACGCGGCACAACAGACGACACAGCACTTGTTGATTAGGAGCGGTTAAGGTTATAAATGTGGCGACACGCTTTAAAACTCGCGAATTCACAGCCAGCCATTCCGCCCGCCCTCCCCAGCCTCGCCCTCACCCCGCAGCCCCACCCTCCCTGTCCTCCCCGTAGGCCACGCCAATAACTCAGCCCCGCCCTCCCCTCTCCCCGCCCCTTCCGCATTTTCCTTCCTGGAGGCCACGCCCCTCCCCCTCAGACTCTCTCCTCCCCACGGCCCTTCCTCCGGCCACGCCCTCTTCCCCTGCAGGCTCCGCCTCTCCTTGCGGCCCGGCCCTCTTTCCTTCCTGTAAGCCGCGCCCCTTCCTCAGACCCAGTTCCGCCTCTCCCCGCAGCTTTCGCTTCTTTGGCCTCGCCTTCCCTCTCTCTGCTCCCCACTGGCCCTACTCCTCCCTCAGGCCCCGCCTCGCTCCCTCCCATGGGGCCCGCCCCTTCCCCATCCTCCTTTTTCCCCAGTAGGCCCCGCCCTTTACTCCGGCCTCGCCCTCCTTCCCCCTGCCCGCGTGGCTCCCTCAGACCCCGCCCTTGGTCTCCTTCCGTAGGCCTTCCTCTTCCCCGGACTCGCCCTCCATTCCTTCCTTAGGCTCCGCCCCATCCCCGCGGTCCCCGCCCCTCGCGCAGGCCCCGCCCCTCCTCGCCGCGAGGGCTCCTGGGAAGCGGCGGGAGCAATATGGCGGATGGCGAGGAGCCGTAAGTACCGGGGTTGGCAGGCCTGCGCGCCTGGTTGGGCTTGCGTTGAGAGCGTGGCGGTGGGCGGCCGCCGCCGGGGTCCCCTCCCCCGCCCCGTCCCCTCGTCCCATCCCCTCGCGGCGCCAGTGTGCGGCGTGATGCTGACCCTTCTTTTATTCTCTCTTTCTTTTAGGGAGAAGAAAAGAAGGAGAGTAGAGGAGCTGCTGGCTGAGAAGTTAGTGCTGCCGGGAGGCCGGGGCCCTCTCCGGGGACCCCCGCCTCCCGCCCCGGCGCGGGGACAGCCGCAGCGGCCGGGGGGCCGGGGCGGGCCGGGGCCTCGCCGCCGCGCCGCCGCGCGGGGGCCGCTGCCTGCGCTGCAGCCCGGGGAGCGCAGGGGGCCCGCGGCCGGCTTCCCGCGCTGCGCTGCAGCCCGGCGGGGCGGGGGCCGCGGGCCTGGGTCTCGCCCCGCCAGCCCCGCGACCCTCGGCGCGCGAGGGGTTGTGCTGCGGCCGGGGGCGTGGCAGTCCTGCGGCCTGGCGCCCGCTGCGCCTCGCGCTGTGACCAGCCTGGCTTCACAGTGCGCCCACCCTTCGTGCCCCGACCACTTCTGCCTGAAGTGACAGTTGCAGGTCACTTCGCGCACCGTGCGCACTGTGCGCCCAGCGAAGTCTTAAGGCCTCTGTGTGGTCCAGACCCTAAGCGGTAGCCACGGACCACCTGTAGATGAGGTCTGCGAATAATCTCAAGGTGACAGTGTTTCTAGGTGTGCGGCCGAATCCAGCTCTGCACAGAAACCTGCGATCCTTGTTGATAGCAGTACTTCTTGGCTTGCTTTTAAAAGTTTGTTGTCACTAATATATTGGAAGAGTGAAATTATGGGTTCAGGGGAAATTGTTTGCCACAAGCAAGCAAGAATCTTGCTCCAATCGGGAAATTATATGCATATTGTTAAAGGAGCGCCTTATTCAGTAGCTGTGTCCCTAAAGGCTTCTCGGTGATGCCGCCTCGCTAAAGTAATTGTACCCTAAAACTTTTATTGTGTTTAGTGACAACTACCACTTCACATTATTAAAGACATTCTTTTTTGAAAATTGGGACCTCTGTTTCTTTCTGAGAAAAATGCCAGAAAGTTCCTTTCATCAAAAATGATATTTAAAATCACAGGGTTCAGACTAGCAAAGGCTCTTAAGTAGTAGTATTGTTGAAGGATCACAATTCTGGAACTGCCCCACCTATCTGATACCTCCGGATCCAGTTTGTTGATGGCAGAGACTGAAAGTTTCTAGTGATCTTTTGTAAAACACCAAATGCAGGGAAACCCATTTCTCACAGATAGATTAATTTTCCACTTGCTTTAGAAATTTTTTTAGGTTGCTTTAGGAATCTAGAATCAGACTGATTTAATTCATCAGATGGGTGAAATAAAAATAGAAACATACAGTCCTCAATTTTAAGTGAACTATATGGTAGGCAATAAAAATTGGAAAGCCTTAACATAACCACATTGAACATTTCCCTTTCTATTTGAGCAGGTCTGGTGTGGTTACCTTGTCATGTGGGAAAACCATAATAGTTATAGGTGTGGCTTTTTCATACTGATCTTTGCAGCTGAATTTACTGTGTTCTGTGCAGAATGGCTGTTGATGGTGGGTGTGGGGACACTGGAGACTGGGAAGGTCGCTGGAACCATGTAAAGAAGTTCCTCGAGCGATCTGGACCCTTCACTCACCCTGATTTCGAACCAAGCACTGAAGTGAGAAACATTTATTTTTAAATAATTGCTCTAGAAGTTTTCTTTTTGAACATAATAAAATGTTTCCTTTTTATTTGCTTTTATAATGCAAATATTTAATGTTTGGTGAAAAAAGTTATCTTGAAGTATTAAATTGAATATTTGCAACTGCTATTTGAATGACTAATATTTGAATCACCTTCATATCTCTTATGTGAGTTGAGATTTTTTACTTCATAACTTTATTTCAAATTGTTTACACTTTAATTTCCAGTTAAATTTCTTAAACACATTTCCCTTTTGTAGCCTTGCTATGTGAAATTAATTTTGATAGCAATATAGATTAGCTTAAGTTTTGGAATTTAGCATCTTTGCTTGGCATTGAATATAATTAATTGCATGTTGAAAATGTGTGTGGTATATAATAAGACAGAATTTTGAACTGAATAGTGTCTGACTTAAAACGCATGTTCATTTAGATACAACTTGCTTTTAATTACAAGGTGGAAAAAAGGATTCTTTACAGTAAATTCTTATGTCCTTTTGTGTTTGTGAAGAGGTATTATTTGAAAAAGAAATATTGAGCTACTCCCAAAATTTAGTGAGCACAATTTTGAGTTTGGCTTAGTGTCTCATCCTTTAGTAGTTGCACAGAATTGACGGGGTTACTTTTGCATTCTTTGGGTAATAAACCATATTTTCTTGTACTTTTGTTTTTGCTTGATAATTTAAGATTGTCCCTTTTGTTAAATTATTGTTCTAAGTTGTATTTTTGCTGATGAGGCATTTTCTGAGTTTCCTCTGCTTTTTCTTCCTGTCATGTCATGTTTTGTTTCTTACTATTCAAAAGCAGCTGTTTTTGTTCTTACCTAATTTTTTTAAATCTTTGAACACTTTATGTAATGCTCTATCATCTCTATAAGATTTTTCAAACTTCTCTATTTTTAGGAAATCAGTTAAATAACTGAATTTAATGTTTTCCCTACCCTTTCAAAAATTAAAAAACTATTTAGGATAGCTTGTCATGTTAGAAATAACCTTTTAATTTTATATAGTAAAAGTCAATTTAGAAACTTCAAAACTGAAATCTTTATATTTTAGATTTCTGATCTTATCTAATCAATAAATTTTAAATAATTGGTCAAATACAAACTGTTCTTTATCCTTAATTGTATTTTTCATGGGTATAGCAGAAGCTGTCTGTGGTTTTTTGCTTTTAATGGTAATCACTGAGATTTTAATATGCCTTTCCATTCTTTACAGTCTCTCCAGTTTTTGTTAGATACATGTAAAGTTCTAATCATTGGAGCTGGTGGCTTAGGATGTGAGCTCCTGAAAAATCTGGTAATATACGTGTGTGTGTATATATATATATAAATATTATTGTCTTTGGTGATTAATTTTTTTACTTTTCTTTCATACTAGGAAATTTCTTTGTTGTGACTTAACTTTTTCTCAAGTAGTAATTAGATTAAGGACATAACTTTGGAACTTTTTGAAAAAGTTCTTAAACTATGAAGTCATTGATAGAATTTCTTAATTCCATTTTATTCTCTGCTCTTGACCAAAATAAATTTTGCATATTCTTTTGAAAAGCGCCCACTTTATTCTCTGACACTGAACTAAGTAACAAAACAGGCAATTTCTATTTTAATGTATAGTTTCAAATAATTTACTGTTTCTATTGCTTCTCCACATATAAGCCAGCTAGGTGGGTGAACATTGTATCATTTTGTGTAAAATGAAACATTGAGGTCAGGGAAGTTAAATGACTTCCTCAGATTTTTCTGAATTATGGTGATGGCCCCGGAATCAGCTCTTTTCATTGAAGCAGAGGTATTTCAATGACCTGCTAAGATGGTAATTTTTGGTGACCCATGGTAGAACCCTAAAATTTGGGACAGCTAAACCTGTAGTGAAGCTAGCTCCATATACTATTTGGACATTCATAGTTCACAGTGTAATTAATTGGTTTCATTAACTTCTTACAACCGCATAGTGACTTTTTATAAGTTGTTATCGGTTTATTTAACAGAAGTAGGTAAGGGCAGAATTGGTTTAAAGCTGTTACATAGTGGGCTTTTCACTGCCATGTAGAAAACTTAAAGTAGAACAGAGAGCAGTTGACCAAGCCAGGTGAAGTTTTAGTGTAAACACAGTGGAAGTGCTAATGTCACTCCTAGTGAACCTGCGGAAACTTAAATGTCCGCTGTACGTAGTGCTTTGCTAGCTTCCGTGGGAATTGTAGGTCGCTGTGGTTTCTACAGTGATTTACATGTTCACACAGGGGATAGGTCTCAGGAAGTAAACAGCAGTGTGTGTGATGGAGTGCCTGAGTGATGGCACCTTATCAGACTTAGATACTCTCGTAGTGTGGAAACTTACGAAGGGAAACTGCTGGAAAGGGAAGTGCTCATGGAGCTTAGGCAGTAGTTTTTGTATAAGTCTTCTAAAGCTCTACTTCCATTTTGAAGCCATTGTTTTATGTCATATGTTCTAATTTTAAATGTAAAATAATTGAAGATTAAATCTGAGGATTAGTCATCAGTTTTAAGGAGTGGCTGTTATTTGTTACATCATAAAAACTTCTTACACACAAAATAACTTAGGACTTTCAGTTTTCTCTCTTGTTACCTTATTTAGTCTTTGCACATAAGAGATGCATTTTTTTGTTGTTGTTGTTGTTCAGTGACTAAACCCTCTGAAGACTCATTCTAAAAAGAATTTGACATTAGTATCACTGATTGAGCAGATATTGATTGAGTCTCCTCCCCATGTGTCAAGCACCGTTTTAGATGGGGAAAATACAACGCTGAGCAACATAGACAGGTGTTTGTGCTGCTCACATATTAGCTGAAGGACAACGATGAGCAGAATCTATAGTTGGTAGCGATGCTATGAAGAAGGGAAGGAGGCCAGAGAGGCAGCCTGGCACTGGGGCTGTACCAGGGTGTCCTTGGGCAAGGAGAGCAGAATAAGCAGCGTGCCTGGCAGGGGCCAGGAGGATGCCCATTTAGGTAGGGAACAGGAGACTGGAGCTGAAGCCAGGCTGCTACCTGCTTTTGACTTTCACAAGAACCTGGGGTTTATGTACCTTGACTCCGGGATCAGTTATGCAGACTTGGTCACCAAGAATTTGTGGGTGTGACACTGCACTGAAAATAAATGTGAAATTTTGAAAATTGTCAGGACACTTCTGGTTAATTGGATTGTTTTTATTCCCACAGGCCCTGTCTGGTTTTAGGCAGATTCATGTTATAGACATGGACACTATAGATGTTTCCAATTTAAATAGGCAGTTTTTATTTAGGTAAGTTTTAATATTATGGTTTGTTTCCTAAACCCTGGAAAAACATTTAAACTTGAGCACATTGCAGCTTAATAGATTTTTAAAAACTAGAGACGGTAATGCTCCTTTTATGTAGGAAAAAATGGAAAGAAAAGAACCAGTGCTCAGTTTTGGGTCAAATATTGCAAGAGAATTTTGAGCACTTGAGTGAAAATAGTTTTGTAAATAAATTTTTTGTTTGTTTGTTGCTTTTTTTTTTTTTTTGGGTAAGTGGGCCATTTCCAGTCCGACAATTTTTTTTTTGTTTTTTTTTTTAAAGAGAGAGGGACAGTGAGAGAGAGAAAGAGAAACAATTTTTATTTAGTTTTCATTTGGCTTTCGTTGCTCCAAGACCTCATTGTGTATGTGTTGCTGGGGTTCAAACTTTCGTGCTCACGCATGCTGGGCAAGCGCTGTAACCGCCGAGCCACTGCTCCAGCCCCCAGTCTGACAAATTTTGAGTATATAAATGTTCTCAAAGACCACTAAGGGGCCGGAGAGGCGATTCAGTGGTACAGTGCTTGCCTGGCATGTGCAAGGATCTGGGTTCGATCCCCAGTACCACATACACAACTAAGTGGAGGAAAAACAAAAACTAGATGAAAAATAAAATTAACTCTTTCTCTCACACTCTCTTTAAAAGAAGGAAAAAACCCCACAAGAATGATTGGTTATTGAAGGCCATGCCCTTTAATCTGCGGCTAAAATGGTTGAGGATGATGACAGGTGACATTTATTGCTAAGCACTTTCTAAATGGTGCGTGTGTTGCTTTTTTTTTTTTTTTTAAAGAGAGAAGGACAGTAAGAAAGAGAATCAATTTTTATTGAGTTTTTCACGTGGCTTTCGTTGCTCTGACACTTGGTTATGTATGTGGGAGCTGGGGTTTGAACCCGTGTATTTGTGCATGCTGGGCAAGTACCGTCACCACTGAGCCACCGCTCAAGCCCGTGTGTTACTTTTTTAATCTCAGAGTAATCCACAATGTAGACACTTGCTTTCAAAGCTAAGTCATTTGGGCAAGATGTCTGCAAGGATAATGTGTGCAAAAGCCATTTTATGTATACATTATAGAATGTAAATTAGCCAACAGTCTGCCTAGAAGCAGTCTTGGCTTTCTTCTGTTTGGTATCTACCTTGAAAGTAAAGGATGCATAATCCTCCTGTGTATCCAAAGAGCTCCCTGTGTGTGGAGTAGTTGAGTGCAATATTGAAATCAAGTGCCCTGATTTATAGCCGTCTGTTCTTATGCAAATCAGGGCAAACTGAAAATAAAAATGTAATCTGATTTGAATCAAAAAAGAATAGTGTTCTATGAAGAAGTGAAAAATTGACCTGTTCAAGTACTTTTCTTTGAAATTCCAATTTTAAATAAAATATAATCTCTAATAGCAAATATGATGTGTAATTTTCGTTTTAAAGTGTTTACATTAGACATGAAGGAATACAAAGACAGTTGATTGCTTTCTTCTAGTTGTTCGAATCTGTTGGGTAAGATGGGTGTGTATATAATAAAATGTGTTGTGAAGATAGTAATAGTGAGACATTTCCTGTGTGCATGAGGGATGATTTCATCTTGTGAGGAGCATGAGGAAGTGTTAGAGAAGGTAGTGCCCTTGGTGCTGTTGAAAGAGGGAATGCATCCAATCCTCTTTAGAGTGGTCATTAGCTGGGGTGACTTATGAGGCTTTGTGGGATTAACTTTTTGAGAATGTTAATAATATTTGCAGTGTTTAGTATTGCCTTTGAAATTACTCCTTTAAAAACATGAAGAATGAGCTGCTTGAGGGACCCAGAATTTACTAGTCAGCACACACTGAAAGAAGGTGATAATTGAGGGTTCTGGCCTCCCTTGAGTGAATCTCACTGTTTAAATTTCAGCCACGGCCTGCAAAGTAGGTAAGAAACCTCTTGAGGTTCTGGGTTCAGGCAAAGTACCTGGAGTGCTTGGGTCTAGAATAAATTTTTACACTGAAAAATGTCACAGTGAGAATTGGCCAGGAAACAGAGCATGATTATGTTTTACCTGGAAAAGCACTGTTCATATTTTCACTTAAATAATTAGACGTCATAGTCATTTGGACCATCAGCAGGGGTTGGCATTTAGGATTGAAGTTACTACTAGTATAAAAGTACTTAGCTAAAAAAGTTCTAGATATTCTGTAAGTAAACTTAATGTTGATTTATATTTATGTTTAAAAATTAATTGTATGGATCATCTAGATTTATATTATGAATGATGATTTAAATATAATTTTTCCTCTAGGCCTAAAGATGTTGGAAGACCTAAGGCTGAAGTTGCTGCAGAATTTCTAAATGACAGAATTCCTAATTGCAATGTAGTTCCGTATCCTTTTGTCAAAAACACTAAATTTTTAAAGCAAATTTTATTATAACATTTAACAGAGAATACAGAACATGAAAAAAGGAAGCATAATCTTTTTTTTTTTTAAAGAAAGAGGGGACAGAGAAAGAGAGAGAAGCAATCTTTATTTAGTTTTTCATGTGACTTTCATTCCTCTTGTGTATGTGGTGCTGGGGTTTGAACTCGTGTACTCACGCTTGCCAGGCAAGTGCTGTAATGCTTGCCAGGCAAGTGCTGTAACCACTGAGCCACCACTCCAGCCCAAGGCCGCGTAATCTTATTATTGAACTAACTGCAGGTAACCTTTTGCTTTATATTTTTCCCATTTTTTCTTTATGGTTATATAAAATCTATGTTTTTGCCTGGTTTTATTTATTTTTATTTTTTGCAGTACTGGGGATTGAACCCAGGGCACTGCACCACTGAGCTATGTTCCCAGCCTTTTTTGTTTGATTTTGAGATGGTCTAGTTAAGTTGCCTAGGCTGGACCTGTGATCCTCTTTCCTCAGCCTGCCTAGCAGCTGGGACGACAGGCATGGCTGCTGCATTCATCTTGGTCCTGGTTTTTCAGTTAAGCTGAAGTGGTCTGTGTCATCTTCTGCTTTCACTTTGCACAGTTGCCCTTAGTTGAGTCTCAGTTACCCGCGTCCTCTACTAGACTGAGTTCCTAGGCCAGACGGGTTGTGTCTTCTAACAGTAGTTGATAGGGTAGACAGTAGGTATATTTAGGCAAATGGAAGGTATGTCAGAAAAAAATAACTTTTATAGGAACATATTTTTTTTTATTTTATTTTATTTTTTTTTAAAGAGAGAGGGACAGTGAGAGAGACAGAGAAAGGGAGAAACAACTTTATTTAGTTTTTCACATGGCCTTAGCTGCTCCAACACTCAGTTGTGTACGTGGTGCTGGGGTTTGAACCCGGGTCCTCGTGCTTGCCAGGCAAGTGCCGAAACCGCTGAGCCACCGCTCCAGCCCCGGAACATATTTTTTTACAAAGGAGTATTCCTACTGCTGTATGAACTTAGATCTAGGAAACTTGGTATTTCTATGTAAGAAATCCCATAGAATACAAAAATCAACATAAAAAATCAGTTGTGTTTCCATACCCTATTAGTGAATGACTAGAAACTAAAAGTTACAGTATGGAACCATGCAAAACAATAAAATTTAAGTGTCAATCTAACAAGATAAAGTACAAGGCCTGTATACTGAGAACTATAAAATGCTGATGAAAAAATCAAAGAATATCTATATCAAGGATTGAAGGACTCAGTTTAATAATGTCACTTCTGTCTGTAACACAGTTTGTATCAATATCCCAACAATTTTTTTTTTAAGAGAAGGAGAGAGAGAGAAAAAATTTTATTTATTTTTTAATCCGGCCTTTGTTGCTCCAACACTTAGTTGTTTATGTGGTGCTGGGGTTTGAACCCGGTCCTCCTGCATACCAGGCAAGTGCCGTAACTGCTGGGCCACTGTTCCAGCGCCAACAAAAATTTTTTGTTGATACAAAATTATTTCAAAATATGTATGTAAAGGAAAAGGAATGGCTAAAACAGTTCCTAGTGATGGGGATGGCGGGGAGAATGAAGTGGAAGAAATCACTGTTCAGTTTCCAGTCTTCTGTAGGCACTGTAATCATAACCTCATGGCATTGTCAGAGGGACAGGACACTCTGATCAGAGTGAGGTGGGATCTCAGTGAAGGTTTGATTTGCATTTCTCTTATTGCTAGTGATGTAGACCATTTTCTCATATGTTTATGGGCTTTTTGGACTTTCTCCATTTAGAAGTTTCTTCTTAGTTCCATAGCCCGTTTATTAATTGGATTATTTGTGATTTTGGTATTTATTTTTTTGAGTTCTTTGTATATTCTGGATATTAGTCCTCTGTCTGAGGTGTAGCAGGCAAAAATTTTCTCCCATTCTGTAGGTTCTCTGTTGAGACTCTTGACCAAATCTTTAGCTGTGCGAAAGGTTTCTAGTTTAATTGTATCTCATGCATTTATTCTTGATTTTACTGCTTGTGCCATGGGAGTCCTGTTAAGGAAGGCACCCTTATGTCATGTAAAATTGATCCTACTTCTTTTTCAAGCAATTGTAAAGTTGCTGGTTTAATATCCAGATCTTTGAACCATTTTGATTTAATTTTTGTGCAGGATAAGAGGTAAAGATCCAGTTTCAGTTGTCTACATCTGGCTGTCCAGTTTGTCCAACACCATTTGTTGAACATATCATTTTTCCACTGATAAGGACAGTGAAAGAGAGAGAGACTCTGTTTCACTCAGTTTTTCATGTGGCCTTTGTTGCTGACACTTTGCTGTGTATGTGGTGCTGGGGTTTGAATCTGCATCCTCATGCATGTCAGGAAAGCACTGCAACCACTGAGCCACCCTCTGGTCCAGCCTCCCATAGCCAGTTTTTAATGGGACTTCTTTTGAAGCCTCCAAGCACAAAGAAGATGGTGGTAGGGTTGATAGGATAAAAAGAAGCTTGAAAAACCAAGCTACCTTGTCTCTCTTCCCAACCCCCCACTCTAGTCCCCAATTCTGTAGTAGTGTGGCAACTAAAAAAGCCCTTGAGCTTCTCTGCATTTAAAACTATTTTTTTTTTAGATAGCGTTACAGTAATTCTGAAAACCATGTAGCTTTTTCTTTTCTTTTTTTTTTTAATAGAAAAAAGGACAGTGAGAAAGAGAATCAATTTTATTTAGTTTTTTATTTTTTCATCTGTTTTTTGTTGCTCTGACAGTTGTGTATATGGTGCTGGGCTGTGAACCCGGGTCCTCGTGCATGCCAGGTAAGTGTGGTAACCTCTCAGCCATTGCTCCAGCCCTGAAACCATGCAGCTTTTTTGAAACTGAAATGTGCTTGTTCCTTTCATTAAACACTGCATTTCTTTTCTTTTTTTTTTTTTTTAATTTTTATTCGATAAACATGGTCTTACAACTAGGAGAGGTTCCTCATCAAACAATCAAGAACAAAAGTATAATGACAGAACAAGCCAATATTGGTGCCAGACCATGGTTTCCCCCTTTGGGTTCCCCATGGTTCCATGTTTCACTTTACTTAAGCCCCAAGTTAATTGGACTTCTCGTGGAAGTCAGAGGTTCCCCTCAGGTTAGATTCCCCCATACTATCTCCCACTGGTCACTTTGATGTCTTTCCTATTCCCTTCCTCCCTCCCTACGTCCCCCAGGAACCTAAGCACAGTTCCCCATGATCATGTAAGAATTCATACATGTTGAGGTAATTGTTAAAACACTGCATTTCTTGGTGCTGAGGTTGAGGACACATATATTATTCTTCATTGCTGTGGTTTATCATTTTGTATAAACAGTAGAGTCAAATTGGCCATAGTGGCCCACGCTTGTAATCCTGGTGGCTCAGGAGCCTGAGGCAGGAGGATCACAAGTTCAAAGCCAGTCTCAGCAACTTAGTGAGTCCCTAAGCAATTTAATGAGATCCTGTCTCAAAAAACAAAAAGGGATGGGGATGTGGCTCAGTGGTTAAGCACCTCTGGGTTCAATCCCTAGTGCCAAAAAATAAAACCTCAACAAAAACAACAGCCAGATAGGGACGCTGATATGATGATGGGGTTCAAGGGTGAGGAAAGCCGGTGGTTAGGAGAGGGGTGCAGTGGTAGGAAAGGGTTTGCGTCGCGAAGTAGGCTTGTCTCTGTTTGCTTGAATCCCACTGCTTTGAACACTTATTTCTTGTTCCTTGTTTAAATATGTATTTATTGTTCTGTTGGCAGTATCAAGTTCATTTTAGAAATTAAAAGTTTAGAGCTTACATTCCTTTACCTGTGTGTTCAGACATTTCAACAAGATTCAAGATTTCAACGACACTTTCTATCGACGTGAGTTGTTTACTTGATGCCATGTTCCTCCACCCAGCTTTTCATTTATTAGCCTTCAGATTGATGGCTGCTGCAAGGCTGTCTCTTCAGCTGGTTTTCTCAGCATTGTCCACTGAAAAGAGCACCACTGCTTTAGGTCCTAGTTGAACCAGTTGCTGCGTGCTTCTGGGCTGACTTGAAGAATTACTCAACTCAAGGATTAGAGCTTGGAGAGAGAGATTCTAATAAAATGCACTATGTTGTTTGTTTCTGAGAAAGTGAATTGTTTTGTATAACTGCATTATTTAAGTTAGTAAACTTTGTATTTTTAGACAGTTTTGGGTTCACAGCACAGTTGAGTGGGAAGTAGTTTCCTGTCCCCTCTCCCTGCCATAGCCTTCCCTGCCATCTGCATCCTAAACCAGAGTGGCACATTTGTTACAGGCAGGAGCCCACCTTGGAACATCATGTGGACCTGCATTCTTACCAAGCAAACCTGAATTTGTCTCTTGCAGAATTTCATATTATTGTGTGCGGACTGGACTCCATCATCGCCAGACGGTGGATTAATGGAATGCTGGTAAAGACTAGTGTAATGGCTCTCAGAAGTGTTTGCTGCTGCTTTTGGCATACCAAAGACCAGAATTGCATTTCCTGTTTTTGAAAATCAAAGTGCATGTAATTCTGGATTAAGTAGGTTACTTCTCTGAATTGCCAGTCATCGGTTCAGGGCAGAACACAGATGGTTAGCACCATCACCCCAGAGTGTGAACATTAGTAGCATGACCCACCCAGGGTTTCAGTTTTTAACCCCTCTCCTTTTAAACCATTCCAAATGCTTCCCTAGATATCTCTTCTAAACTACGAAGATGGTGTGTTAGATCCCAGCTCCATTGTCCCTCTGATAGATGGGGGCACAGAAGGCTTCAAAGGCAATGCTCGAGTGGTCCTGCCTGGGATGACTGCTTGCATTGAGTGCACACTGGAGCTCTACCCACCGCAGGTAATGCAAAGGCACCTGCGCTTCCTCCGTCTAGTCATGGGGTGCAATACTCAGCCTTTTAAATTAGGGTGGACAGTGGTAGGGCACCTGCTTAGCATGCTTGTGGCCCTGGCTTCAATCCCCAGCACAAAACAAATAGTTAACTGAAAAATATAAGGAGAAAGATAAAATCTGAGGTTCTTATCTATTTGAGCATCATAGTTCTGACACTATTTTGTTTTCATAGTTCCTTTGCAGTTGTTTTTCATTTGGGAGATAGGGATCACAGGGAATTATGAAGTGTATGTTGAGATAAAGATATAGTTTATTTGGTGTTCAGTTACACAGTAATCCCCCCTTACCCGTGTTTTTGCTTTTCATGGTTTTAGTTACTGGTCTGAAAACAGTGAATAGAAGATTCCAGAAATAGTTCATAAGTTTTGAATTGTGTGTTGTGTGTGATGAAATCTGGAGCTGTCCTGTTCTGATCTGCCTGCCCAGCCTGTGACTCCCTTTTTTGTCCAGCGTCTACTGTGCATGTGGGGTGGTTGCATCTCTGTGCTCGTTGAAGGGACTCCTGTCTCACTTGATGGTTCCAGAGCATAGGGCAGTAATGCACTCCAGAAAGAAATAGCAAGGTGCTTTCTTTCAGGAGAAAGGTGAAAGTCTTGATTCAATAAAGAAAAAAAAATGCTATGCTGAGGTTGCTGAGATCTATAGTACAATGATATTTTGAGAAGCCATGTTCACATAACTTTTATTATATATACTAAATATTTTAATCGTTTCGCTTTATTATTATCCCTGTACTTTATTTATAACTTAAACGTTTTCTTAGGCTAAAGTATGTATGTACAGGGAAAAACTGTATGTCTAGGGCTTAGGATGAATCCGCAGTTTCAGGCTTTTATTGGGGGCCTTGGAATACATCCCCTACAGATGAGGGGGACAGCAGTCCTTCAGGGAAATAAAAATACCAGTGATAGAACGATGTTTCAAAAGATGGGGCTCTTTAGTTTACATGCCTACCTTAAAAGATAGTTGAAATTTCGGATTTTCTATTTTTAAGACTTTATTTAAAATTACTTTGTCTGAATTTGATTTTTTTGTTTCATACCTTTATATTTAAACATCAGGTAAACATAACAAGTGGTTCATATTTGAGGATCTAATTCGGCACTTCTCCTGGTCTAACAGAGCTTAAATTTAAATGCCACAAAAATGTAGGGCAGCTATCTTTTTTAGGAAGATGAACCTAAATAGAGTGAGATGCTCCCTGTTAGTTTTAGAAGCATTAATGTCCTACAGTGTTTTCCTTATATAAGTGGAGGGCTGATGTGAATTATAAAACTGTTACAAGCTAAATCATAACTGGACTTTGCATTTTAAAATAACTGATCACTTAAAATTCACTAAAAAAGACAAACTGTGGTTTTAGGTTAATTTTCCCATGTGCACCATTGCATCTATGCCCAGGCTACCAGAACATTGTATTGAGTATGTAAGGATGTTGCAGTGGCCTAAAGAGCAACCTTTTGGAGGTAATGACCTAATTTAATAATCCAGAATTATATAAAATTTATTTTTCTATATTCATTTGGATAATTTCACTGAAAAATAAATTTCTTGTGGTTACATATTTCTGTTTTCCTTTCTCTCTCTCCTTTTTTTTCCCCCTCAAACAGAAGGGGTTCTGTTAGATGGAGATGATCCTGAACATATTCAGTGGATTTTCCAAAAATCTCTAGAGAGAGCATCGCAATATAACATTAGGGGTGTTACGTATAGACTCACCCAAGGTAAGTTAGTGGATCGTCAAGAATTGTGATCTTATGGTGGTCCCTGTTTAAAGGACTGGGAATGCTTTGGGGGAAATAAGAAGTGATTTTAGACAGTACCATACATTTGAGATTCAGTAAACATGGAAATAACAGCTTCCAGGTTACCCCAGAGTTGGAGGGAGATTTAATGTAGTAATTAAACTCTGTTAAATTGTTTGGGCCTTGAGCCCTTCAGGCTTCCCTGAAGAGACATTCCTTGCCTGTGCTGGACTGTCTCACATTGGGATACGACAGTTGACAGTCACTTCATGTAGTCTCTGTGTCCGTAAGAAATCTGTTCTTCAGTCTGGCTTTTGCCGTGTGTAACTGCTTTGTAGGTTCTGAGGATGGTGGCCTCACTCTGTCCAAACGTTTATCAAACCTTCCTGTACCCTGAAGCCATGAGGTGCCAGGGCTTTTGAGTCCCGATCACCTGCGTTTGCTGTAGCCATCCCAGGGCCAGTTGTCTGTTGTCTTGACTGTCTAGCCAGAGGCAGTGCTCTAGGATTGGTCTTATTTTAAATCAGACTTGGGATGATCCAGTCTTAAAGGGTTTTGTTGTTGCTGTCATTGTTTTTCCATTGTTTTTGATTCTTTGATATTCTTATCCACTATTTATTCCACGTATGCAATTGCTAAGCCACATTTCCCTATTATAGACTTGGCTGTTTGCAGAGTTTTGTTTTGTTTTGTTTTTATCTAAGTATAGGTTCTTAGAAATTTGTTCTTAAGATTCAACCTCCTGGGGCTGGAGTGGTGGCTCAGCAGTTGCAGCACTTGCCTGGCATGCCTGAGGACTTAGGTGCAAATCCCAGCACCATGTACACAACAAAGTGTCAGGGTAACGAAAGCCACATGAAAAACTAAATAAAACTGATTCTTTCTCTCTCTCACACACACATACACACACACACACACAAATTATTCAACCTCCTGGTTTCTCTCTGTATATATTCTTCTGCCAACTTGACTTGATCTTTCATTTTGAAAGCATAATTCTTTATTTCTTCTCCAAATAACTGAAATTTTTAGCCTGACATGGTGGCAGCTACTTGGGAGGCTGAGGCAGGAGGATCATAAGTTTAAGACTAGCTGGTAACTTAGCAAGAAAATATACAGGGCTGGGGATAGAGTGCAGTGGTAGGACACTTGCCTAGCATGCGTGAGGACCTGGGTTCAATCCCCAGCACCAAAAAACAAACAAACGAAAACACAAGACTCAGCTGCCTGAGACACATGCACCAATGTGGGGCCTGGCCCTTTCAGATCTGTCTCTTTCTGTTAGCTTGTCCTTCTTGAGTGCTTCACATTTGTCTTGCTGAGGCCCTTTGTGGATGCTCTGCTGAACCCTAGATACACTGTCTTCCCTGTGTCCACGAGCTGCCCGGCTTGCCACAGAGGCTAGATGGGCTGGCCAACAAGATTTGTCATGGTGCTCAGCTGCAGTCAGCAGGGCTCCGGCTTAGTAGAGTTCATCCTTCTTAGAGTTTTCCCTAGTGCCTTGGCTGGTTTGATTTGCTTTCTTTTTGCAAATTGTCCATTTCCCTTCGTGATTATTTCCTTATTTTCACTGGTGTGCTAGTAATGTCACTTGAAAGTTCCATTCATACCCTGTCCTCCTTCCTCCCCGCTTTGCTCTATGTTGATCTGCTTGGTGTTCCTTGAACACACCAAGCTCAATCATACCTAAGAGGTTAATACTCCCTGATCCTATGCCTGGGATATTCTTTTCCTTGAATCCCCTTAAGGCTGGCTTCTACCCCTCAGGTTATTTGCTTAACCAATTTCCCTTGTCTTCAAATGATATCTAAGCCATTTATTACTTTACCTTTTTTTTTCTTTTCAAAGAGAGAAGGACAGTGAGAGAGAGAGAGACAGAAACAATTTCCATTTAGTTTTTTCATGTGGCCTTCGTTGCTCCAAGACTCAGCTGTGTATATGGTGCTGGGGTTTGAACCTGCGTACTCACACATGCTGGGCAAGTGCTGAAACTGCTCCAGCCCCTACTTTACCTTTAATTGCTCAACATTAATTACTGACAGCCTCATTTTTCTATGCAAAAAGTATTTCATACTTCACTGCCAAGCATCCTGTTGTGGGACCATGGCCTTTGCTGTTTATAGAAGTCACTGCACAACTGCCTCCTTGTGGTTCATATTTCAGCTCATTCCCTGCAAGGAGGCCTCCCCGTCATCTTTCCTAAGGGATTGCCCCCACCACTGTTTCTAACACATACCCCGTTTCATCGTCTTCTGATACATTTACTTGGCTCATCACCACCTCAAAATGAAAGGTCTGTCAGATCCTTTCTTCACTGACACTGCATACCACCTAGAACAGTGTCTGGCATATGACACACATTTGGTAATTGTTGGAATTAACAAATGAATGTACTTTTTCCTGATCAAGAACTATCAGTTCACTTCCAGGTGTAGTTTCCTTCATCCACACTTTTACTTTTTTTTTTTTTTTTTGGTCCTGGGGATTGAACCCAGGGGCACTTTATCAGAGCTACGTTCCTAGACCCCCACCAAACCCCCCCCCTTTTTTTTTTTTGGTGAGAGAAAGAATCAATTTTATTTAGTTTTTCATGTGACTTTTGTTGCTCTGACACTTAATTGTGTACGTGGTGCTGGGGTTTGAACTTAGTTGTGTACGTGGTGCTGGGATTTGAACTTGGGTCCTCTCGCGTGCCAGGCAAGTGCCACAACCCTGAACCACTGCTCCAGCCCTGCCCTTTTTAATTTAAATTCTGAGACAGGGTCTCCCTATGTTATTTAGGGTCTTACTAAACTGCTGAGGCTGGCCTCAAATTTGCAATCCTCTTGCCTCAGCCTCCCAAGTTACTGGGATTACAAGTGTATGCCATCAGGCCCTCTTTCTTTTATGTTCTCACACCTTTTACCAGAACGCAGTGTCATTTACAGCCTAATGATTGAGCCTCAGTAGGGAGAACAGAAGCAAGTGGAGCACAGGTCATAGGGCTGTCCTGCTATGGTCATTCTCCTTGCTTTCCTTGTAACAGAAAAGTCTGTTTTCTTTTTTGCCTGTGAGTCAGACTGAAGAGGGAGGATCATAAGTTCAAAGCCAGCCTTAGCAACTTAGTGAGATCCTGTCTCAAAATAAAAAATAAAAAGGGCTTGGGGATGTGGCTTAATAGCTAAGCACCCCTGGGTTCAGTCCCCAGTACCAAAAAGATTCTGAGCACACTGGCATTATGATATGAAAGATTATCTCAATCAAACTTTACTTCCTGAGTTGAAAGCCTGAAAAATCAATGATTAATTCATTAAAAATTAGTGATTAGATCATGATTAAAGTTTATTTCCTGGCTTGAAAGCCTGAAAAATTAAATTTCAGAAAATGGTGCTTAATCATCATTTCTTTTTTTAAGAGAAATGACCATATTTTAATGGATATATTTTTTCAGGGGTGGTAAAACGAATCATTCCTGCTGTTGCTTCCACAAATGCAGTCATCGCAGGTAAGGAAGAAAGGCTGCTTCTTAGTTTTATTTTGGGTTTTGATTGAGTATCTAACTTGATATTTCTGTAGCTACTCATACAATATCTTGAGTGAATTGTGTAATTAAGTTATCCAAAGAAAAACAAGCCGTTGAACCCTCCATGGTGTGTCCTAATGTGTTCAATGTGTTCTGCAGTGGAGGGACATTTTAATACCACAACACCACACCCTTTTTTTTTTTTTCTCTTTTAAAGAGAGAGAAGTGTCAGTTTGTTTTTGTTTTTTTTTTCATCTGGTTTTTGTTTTTCCTCCACTTAGTTGTGTATGTGGTGCTGGGGTTCAAACTCGGGTCCTTGCACATGGCAGGCAAGCAGTCATCACTGAGCCCCCTCTTCAGCCCCAGTACATAACCTTTTTCATCAGTGTAACAAGCTGTTCATTAATCTGATAGAGGAAGAAAAACATGTATGTTATGTTACTCTGTTGCTTGGATCATACAAAGCAAATTGATGTTTGTTACTTTCTCAGTTTTTACAATTGAAGAGCACATGTTTAAATTAGCCATAGTTAATTTATTTTAATTCATATCTGACTTTCTAAATATCTGCTTTTCAAATGAGTTAAAGCATCTTTCTTTTCCTCCCTCTTCAGCTGTGTGTGCCACTGAAGTTTTTAAAATAGCTACAAGGTAACGTGTTTTATTTTTAGTATGTGTATGAATCCACGTTTTGACTGGCTTGATTATGGAAGGATGTTCCTCTTTTCATTACAGTGCATACATTCCCCTTAATAATTACTTGGTATTCAATGATGTAGACGGTTTGTACACATACACATTTGAAGCAGAGCGAAAGGTCAGTACTGTGCAACTAATGGGAAGGTTTTTGATCATGCATGCTTGGATTTTTACGTATGGATTTTTGGTTAGCAATTTGAACAGAATGGCCCACACCCTAAATATTTTCCAAATGCCATAGCTCTACTTTATTTGTATTTTACTTTCCAACTACCTGAGCTCTACTTACTATAAATCTTCTGATGGATAGCCTCAAATAAATTCTGTATAGCAAACTAATTTAGAAAAAAATGGTTTGTTATGAGAAACAGGCTTTAAAGCATAAAAAGTTTTGTGGGAAATACGCCTGATTCCAAATAGCTTAATTGCTCTTTTCCGTCCGTAGGAAAACTGCCCAGCTTGTAGCCAGCTTCCTCAGAATGTTCAGTTTTCTTCATCAGCAAAACTGCAGGAGGTTTTGGATTACCTAACGAACAGTGCTTCTTTGTAAGTGTTCTGAATATTTTTGTATTGTAAAAATCATTTTTTTATATTTTAAAACTTTGAAAAAAAGAATTGTCTAATAAAATGATGGTCAGTGTTTTTTCTCATGATTATATTTAGGCAGATGAAATCTCCAGCTATTACAGCCACATTAGAGGGAAAAAATAGAACACTTTACTTACAGGTGATCGGTGTTCACTTTTAATTTGTTGCAGAAAATTGTAATAACAGTTTAATTTCACTTTAATGTGCTTTCCATTAAAATAACTTTGTCTTCTAGTCGGTAACCTCTATTGAAGAACGAACAAGGCCAAATCTTTCCAAGACATTGAAAGGTATTTTAAATATATATTAATAGTTTTCTTTTTTTCTTTTTGGTAAAAATAGCAAGTGTTTTTTTCTAGACTTGCTCTTTCTTAATGCCTGTTTACATGATCAGATCATAATTACTTGTATCTTTGGAAATAATAGAATTGCTCTTTTAATAGAATAACAACAAATTTCCAAAAAAATCAAATATTATCTTGCTTAAAGAGAACTGAATTTCTGTGCTTATCTGGACCATAAGTCTCTGTAGTTTGTGTGTATATTATTAGCTTGTTTTAGTTTTTTGGCTTGGGCTAATTATGCTTCTTTTATTTTAAGAATTAGGACTCGTTGATGGACAAGAACTGGCAGTTGCTGATGTCACCACACCACAGACTGTACTATTCAAACTTCATTTTACTTCCTAAGAAGAATAAATCTGCAGATAATACAACACTTAGGGAAATAATATACGTCATGGATGCTAAGAAACTTAATTGATGTCATTTTTAGCATTAGTGTTGCCGGGATTTGATTTTTTTTTTAAAATATAATGAACTACTCTTTTTTTTTTTGAACTTGATAACTTACCTTGAAGATGGAATTTTGGGGTTGGTGCGGATAAGCATTTTCATTAATATCAGGACCCTGCCTACAGGGAGATGAGCGTTGCTTCTCTTGGAGGAGGCAGGCGCCCTCTAGCGTGTGGCATTGTCATTTTCTTGAAGAACGCGCTCCTTGGCTTTCACTGCAGCACCACCACGCATACCAAGGACCCTCAAGGAATTCAGTTTTAAGTAACATTACAGCCTGACGTCTAGAGAATACTGAGCACCGACTATTTCTTGATTTAATGCTTGTCTCACTGTGGCTGTACAAATGAATATTAATTGTTGCAGTTTATCTTGTCCATAATAATTGGTAAACAGTGTTAGAGCAGAATACCTGTGCATGAAAATGGGAAATATTTGCAGTGCCACAAAATCCAATATGCACAGATTTAAGCCAAGACATGGCTGTTTAAAAAATTTAATGTCTGAACAGTTATCACTATTGCTTTTGCACTATTTATTAATAAAATCATACGTTGTCTACCTTTTTCACTGAAATTTCTAAAAGTAGATTAAGAATAGTAAGGAGTTCCAGAGTGATGTAGAAATAATTTTTAAATGTTTGAGTTACTATCACCAGATTTATATTGTACCTGTATTAATACTTTTGCTATGGTGATTTCCACAGTAAAGATCTACTGGTTTAATTTGACTTGATCTAACACAATAATGTAATGAAATGAAATAACTATTTTTATATTAAGGTCTCCACATGTATCTTCATCACTAAAACCAAAATTATGCCATGTACTAAAAGCCCGGGTCCTGTTTTAATGTGGGAACATGTAGTCCTTGTTTTTGAATGAGATGGCATGGGTTTTTTAGTTTGATGGCAGTTTTCCCTTCAAAACCTTTGTAGTTCTGTGTTAGTAGTTTTCATTTATACTTCCTGGCTCCATATTGACAAATTCATTATTATAAAACCCTACAGGGTAAATTTACATGCTATACCTAAAAAGTTACAGATTCAACTTTAGGTGTTTTTTTTGAGAGAGGGACAGTGAGAGGGAAAGAGAGAATCAATTTTTTTAGTTTTTCATGTGGCCCTCATTGTTCTGGCACTTGTGTACATGGTGCTGGAGTTTGAACCCATGTCCTCACACATGCCAGGCAAGTGCTGCAACCTCTGAGCCCAGGGTTTTTCATACTACTAGGCCAGAACTCCGCCGTGGGCTATGGTACCAGCACAGCCTCAATTTCTGAAGGTCAAGAAAGTGAACTTTTAGATTCTCATTTGTACAGGTGTTGTCTTTCTCAATGTATCCTTCTGAAAAGGTAACACTGTCTCCATCTCAGCACTAAATAGTTTTGGAAGGTTTGGGTCTTTTACCCAGTGTGGGTCTGTAGATTTTGTGCCTTCCCTGGTGTGCTGGCTTCTGCTCCACTTTGTTTTTCTTCCTCTGACTACTTCATCTTCAGGCTCTGCTTTGATCCCAGCTTTTCCTCGTTTTCCAGGCGTCCTTCATATTTATTGTGGAGTTTTTCCACATCACAGTTCCCACCCCACCTTTTTCCTGTCCTGCAGGGTTTCTGGGCAGGTTGTTCCATTTTCAGGCCTCAGATCCAGGAGGACCTAGACAGATCTGCACTTCCTCAGTAACAGAAATCTCTTCCTGCCCATTCAAGGCATCTTTCTTAAAATTGCAAATTTTTAATGTAGTTAGATAAAATTATTGGAAGACCAAGTTTGTTCTTGGTGGTACGAACAATTGAACACACTTGAGCTATATATCCCCAGCCCTTTACATATTTTTTCTTTTTTGAAGAGAGGGACAGTGTGAGAGAATCAAATTTTATTTCGTTTTTCTTGTGGCTTTCATCGCTCTGACCCTTGGTTACGTGTGTGCTGCTGGGGTATGAACTCTGGTCCTTGGCCATGTTGGGCAAGGGCTTTAACTGCTGAGCCACCACTGCTCCAGCCTCCCTTTACTTTTGTTTTTGTTTTGTTTTTAGAGATGGAGAGGGACAGTGAGAAAGAATCTTTATCAGTTTTTTCACTTGGCCTTCGTTGCTTCAACACTTCGCTTTGTACATGGTGCTGGGGTTTTGAACTCACATCCCTGCATGTGAAAGGCAGTACCTCTCCTGCCCTGCCCTGCCCATTTACATTTTTTGAGACTGTCTCACTAATTAGCTGAGGCTGGCCTTAACTTATGATCACCACACCCAGTTACATCATAACTTCTCATAAGGCAGGGTTTCAGTCGGATTTTTTTTTTTTTTTAAAGAGAATTTATTTTTCCATCTGGCCTGTTTCTCCAGCACTTGTGTATGTGGTGCTGGGGTTTGAACCTGAGTCCTTGCACATGCCAGGCAAGTGCTCCAACCACTGAGCCACCACTCCAGCCCCTCAGTCGGATTTTTTAAAAAGAAAACTCTTGGGGCTAGAGCAGTGGCTGGGCAGTTAATGGCGCTTGCCTGGCATGTGCAAGTACACGTGTTCTAGCACCCACGTGCACAACTAAGTGTCAGCAACGAAACCCATGTGAAAAAGCCATGTCTGTCTCTCTGTGTCCTCTCTTTTTTTAAAAAAAAGAAAACTCAAATGTGAGGGGAAAGCAGGTAAGGTAAATAACCAGAGCAGGGAAGACATAATACTGTGACTTGAGTGGTGGGGTATATGGAAAACTGGAGTGACTGAAAATTATCAAGAGGGTGGCCATTTGCAGCTGACTCCCATGGTGGCACTTTTCAAAAGCTTCTGGTACTCTGGTTCTTCTATGGGATCCGTATTCTGAACATTGGTGGAATTTTGTCTTTAACTTTAGGAACTAGGCCATCAATCTAGGATTTCTTCTCACGGCCAATTGCTGAAAGTAGTGTTTGCAGAAAAGTTATACATATATGTAGCATTGCTGAGATTGAACTGTTTTTCATCCTTCACAAGTTTTTAAAGTACATATATGTAATATACAAATATACTCTTACCTTTCAGAAACACATTCATATGTGTTACTACCTTTTGTTTCATTTTCTACCAGGAACCTCTCTTACAATGAGTAAATCCTATTGAAAAACAGTTGTAGGTTCATAATCCAATAAAAATGCAGGTAACAGAAGATATATCTAAAACCACTAACAGCAGTTGGTTAAAAGTAGAAGATGGACACACCTGCACATGCTCTCATTAGGAAATGTTAATAAAAGAATATTAAGAAAGCTGTTAGGAAAATGCTAATAAAAGAAAGCTACACAGTGAAGTTAATCTGATCAAACGGAATCAAGGTAAACCACACAAATAGGGGTAAGGATAGTTTCCATAACCTTCCAGTGCATCCGAGTCCCTTTCTCTTCTTGTCTGTTTCATTCTTGTCCCTAAACACAAGGTCATTCATTGCTCAAACGCCTCTTGCCTATGTCATCCTTACACTACCGGAGAGATGGAATCAGCCTTCAAGTGCCTTCTGCTTTTTCCTCCTCTGGCTTTTCTTGAGACTGGGCTCTTCCACAAGGTCTCTCTCTCTCTCTTTTTTTTTTGTATTGGGGATTGAACCCAGAGACGCCTAACCACTGAGCCACATCTCCAGCCCTTTTTACTTTGAGACAGGGTCTTGCTAAGTTGCTGAGGTTCACCTTGAACTTGGGATCCTCCCGCCTCAGCCTCTGGAACTGCTGGGATTGCAGGCGAGCAACACCGCACCTGGCTTCCTGCTGCTGCTGCTGCTTTGAATGCAATTACTGGTATTGATCATGTCAGTTTCTCCTACTTTTCAGCTTTTGTGCGATTCTAAGAACAGACCTGCAAAATTCCCAGCAAGGTGACCCTGCTCATGAACTGCTGAAAGAGGGCCAGACTAGCAGGACTTCAGCCCAGAGGGTGCTTCCCAGCTGTCTTGGTCTTTTTTCCTTTTGGGTGACCTGTGAGCATCATCCCCAGTCCCGCGCCTTTACGCTGCTTAGCTGCGGAGGCCTCGAACTTGAGCTCCCCCTGCCTCGGGGGCGCGAGCTGCATCACAGCACGGGCTTAGTGCTTCCGAGCAGACCACCTGCCAAAACCTGGGCGGTTCACGGACACACAGGCGGCGCGGGGCTCACGCCCCAACCCACGTGAGAGCGCTTGGCGCCGGCAGGCGGACTGGTCTTGCTGACAACGCCGGGGCCCTCCGGGTTGACAGCCGGCCAGACGCGCGCCCCTGCGCCCCTGGAGCGGCGAGTTGTGGAATCCCCTTCTCTGCGAGCTCCTCACCCGCGGACCGACTTCCGGGAGGAGGTGCCTTGGCCGGATGTGTCCTGGAGGCGCTTCCGCCGCGGCTCGGTCACCCGGCAACGGGCCCCGGACGTGACGTCACTCTAGCGCTGCTTCCGCCTCGGGAACCCGGATCCGGCTCTGTAGACGTGGAGGTGGCCGGCGCAGGCGCACGGGCCGAGCGGGAGGGAGGGTCGCGTCCCGGCGGGCCGCTGGGCCATGGCAACCCGCTGACCGGCCCCGAGCGCTCCGGGCGAGGCCGCCCGCTCGCCCTGGCGGCCTGAGCGGCCGCTGCCTGGACCCTGCTCTGCGCCGCCGCCTCGCCGGCCGAGAGGGGCGATGAGCTGGTTCAACGCCGCGCAGCTGTCCAGCTTCGCCAAGCAGGCCCTGTCCCAGGCCCAGAAGTCCATCGACAGGGTGCTGGACATCCAGGAGGAGCCGCGCGCCTGGGCCGACGCGGCGCCCTACGGAGAGCCAGGTGGGCGCCGGGCCCGGCCGCGCTCCGCTCACGCAGGCGGGCGGGCGGTGTGGACGGGAGAGGAGCTGATGGTGTTGTGGACAGAGCGGGTGCTGCCGTTCGGTGTGGACGGAGCGAGTGCAGCCGGCTGTGTGGACGGGAGAGGGAGCTGCCGGTGATGTGGACCGAGTGGGTGCTGCTGGCGGTGTGGACAGAGTGGTCCTGCCAGCAGTGTGGACGGGATAGGGTCCTGCGGCAGTGTGGATGGGAGAGGGTGCTGCCTGAGGTGCTGACCAGAAAGGCTCCTGCCAGCGGTGTGGACAGACAGGGTGTGGATGGAGAGGGTCCTGCCTATGCTGTGGACAGGTGAGGTGGGTCTCAGCATTGTGGTGGGAGAGGGCACTGCTGGCTGGCAGTGCAGACAGAGGGTGCTCCTGGCGGTGTGGGCAGGGCCCTCCCAGAATGTGCCTTATCCTCTGTGGGGTCTCCCAGTTCCGGCAGTCCCTCTCTCTTCTAACCCAGGGACTCTCCTGGCTACTGCCCCCATGCCACTTCCACATCCTGCAGGGTCGATTTCAGGCATTTGCATGCCAGGTATGGAGTGTGTAAATCAACAGGCACTGGCAGCAGTCCAAACCTTCGTGTCCCTGTGGTGCACCTCTGACAACCATGGTTCTTGGTTTTCCCGAAGGCCACAGGCTTGGGCACCGCTGACATCAGTGAGTGAGCTTCATCTTCACAACAAAACTCTCCACACTCTGTGAGGATGAGAGCCATGAGGAATAGGGCCCACAGGGACACGCCACTTCTGAAGTCCTCATGTCCAAGGCTAGCACCCCAAGACCACTGGCCTGGAGTAGTATTGCGGGTAGTCTAGGAAGAAAGGACCGTGTAGCTTACACAACCGAAAGAACAGCCTGCTGAGAGTCACTGAGACATTGAAAGACAGCACGTGCTGCAGTGTGACTGGAATCTCTACCCACGGATCTGGTGTCCTGTCACGTTTTATTTCTGCATAGTCAAGTCTCTTGGGTTTGCTGAAGTTAATCTTTCAGCTTCAGTTGCTTTTGTCTCTGAAGTCTAAGGACAGTTCAACATTTTGGTGTATGGAGTGAAGACTGGCAGATTTTGGGAGTGTAAACCTTTGAGTGAAAGAACACGTTACTCTTGACTGCTGCTGGTTTCTGTTTTAATCAATTCCACATCGCTGCAAAGCCCTGGCCCTAACTGGGTGTGTCATGACTCTACTGCTGTTCACAAGCTGGAGTAGCTCAAGTTGCTTTTTTTCACATAGATCCCACATTTAAATCACTAACCTTGCGATAGAATCATGTTTCAAATATTAAGATACATGTTTTTGAAATCTTGGGCATGAATCCTGCTGTGTGATTTATTTTTAAAAATAGCTTATTCAGAATGGATTCAAGCTTTAGTAAAAGCCATAAATGTTTACTGATCACTTAATGTGTTTTAGATTGCCAAAAGGATCATGATCTGCAGAACAGCGTAGTTTAAATGGATGTCAGATAACCCTGTGATTATGTAAAGCATTCTCCAAATTTAATTCCTGCCATCCATTAGGATGATGATAAACTCATCAGCTGACCTAATTCTGCTTGTTCATTTCCATGTTTAATTTTCATTTTCTGTTTTTCATCGTTTTCATGTTAAAGGAATGAATGAAGTTTTCAGCATGCTTTCTATCCCATCCAACTTAGAAGTGGTATTAAAGGAGAGACTTTACTGTAGGGCTTGATCTTTCTAGGAACTTTTAGTTACTTGTGCTGTCTCCATTCAGTACTTCTGCTGCTGCTGCTTCAGAGAGAGAGAGAAAGAAAGAGAGAATCAATTTTTTATTTAGTTTTTCACGTGCCTTTCATTGGTCCGAAACTTCATCGTGTACATGGTGTTGGGGTTCCAACCCGCATACTTGCACTACAGCTCCAGCCCATCCGTTCACTTCTAATTGTGCAGAATTTGTGATAACTCTCCTCACCCGCTTAGAAAAACAAGAAAAAGAGTAAAATATTTTTCAAATAATTTAGCAAATGTTTCATTTTTTAATTTATTATCAGGTTCTTAGTAGTTGTTTCTTTCACTGATAATTACCCGTTTTTTTAAACTAGAAGATTGTTTTTTTCTGTGGAGTATTTTTAAAAAGTCCTAGATTCAGCCGGGCCTAGTGTTGCACACCTGTAATCCCGGCCACTCAGGTGGCAGAGGCAGGAGGATCACAAGTTCAAGGCCAGCCTCAGCAATTTAGTGAGGCCTTAAGAAACTTAGTAAAACCCTGTCACAAAAAATAAAAAGGTCTGGGGATGTGGCTGAGTGATTAAGCTCCCCTCAGATTAATCCCTGGTACAAACCCAAAAGCACACACACGTACACACACACAAACCAAAAAGAGAAAGAAAGGAAGGAAGAAAGGGAGGGAGGGGCCTAGGTCAACTATTTTACTTTGTATATCAAAAAAATAGTAGTTCTGAAAGTTGTACAACTTTTGAATTCATAATGACCTTACTAATTGGTGATGTAATTGGAACTTGGGAACATATTCTGAGAGCACAAGACTTTCTGTTAGAATGGGTTTGGAGAGTAGAGCTAGGAGAGCCTGCTGGTCGTTAAGTGGATGAAAATGAGCGTTTGCTGGAACTTCCTGTTCCCATCAATTCTGTTTGATCTTTGGGAAAGAACATTTGTGTCCAGCGTTGAATGTTGCCCTCTGTGTAGTTTGTAACTATGTTTTACTATGGCTATCACAAAGAAAAAACTAACATGAAACTGAGGGACTAGGTCATTTTTTGTGACTGCTTACAAGGAGTAGTAAGTAGGATACTGCCTGTTTTTGTGAGATGAATCAGATGTAATTTGGACTCAGCATGGATTGTAAAACATGGCATGGCAGCTGGGGCTAGAACTCAGTGACAGAGCATTTGCTTACCAGGCACAAGGCTCTGGGTTCCTGCCCAGCATCACAAAACAAGAGATCACAGCACACTTCTGCCATTGCTTTCTTCTGCTGCTGTGGAGTGTGTAAGGAACCTACCTCTGCTAGTGCAGGCCAGACTCAGTCACCTGTGTCCCTAGCTCATGTGTAGCAGAGTCACACCAGTTTTATTCTTTTGTGGCCCAGAATTAACCTGGGAACTAATTAATGATGCAGTAAGCCAGGAGTTCAACAGGTGCAACAGGTGCATGTTCCATAGGTTTTCTCTTTCCTAAATTTAAATTTATATTGGTTTACAATGATGATTGAAATGGTAATGTCATGCATATTTTTTGTTTTTTTATTTTTATTTATTTTTTGTCAAAGGAATAAGTCCTGCTGTCAGTGGAGGATGGGATACTTCCACCTGGGGGTTGAAATCAAATGCTGAACCTCAGAGCCCACCCACAGCCTCTCCTAAAGCAATTACAAAGCCAGTTCAGAGGACGGTTGTAGATGAATCTGAAAATTTCTTCAGTGCCTTTCTCTCTCCAACGGATGTCCAGATCATCCAGAAGAGTTCTGTGGTATCGAAACCCCCAGCCAAATCACAGAGGCCGGAGGAGGTGAAAAGTAGCTTGCCTGAACCCCTGCAGGCTGGACAGTCAAGATCTGAGACGAGTGACTCAGAGGTGAAGGTCTCTTCTCTGCATGTGTCAGGGGGAGCTCCAGCAGGAGGCACTCCGCCACCTACACCAGAGGCCAGGCATGAAGAAAGTGTCGGTGAAGAGTCTGACACGCAGGCGCTAGCTGCCCATTTGAAAGCTCCTGAAAGCGTGGTTGTTGTGAAGCCAGCCACGGAAAGCGTGCCTCTTACAGCAGAAACGAAGGGCACGGCCTTGGAACCCAAGGAGCAGAAGCAGGAGGACAGACAGAGCAACACCCCTTCTCCTCCTGCCAGCACCTTCTCCTCCGGCACCTCCACCACCAGTGACATCGAGGTCTTGGACCACGAGAGTGTGATGAGTGAGAGCTCTGCGAGCTCCAGGCAGGAGGCCACTGACCCCAAGTCTGGCCTCCACCTGATGCAGACCTCTTTTCAGCTGCTCTCCGCATCTGCCTGTCCCGAGTATAACCGCTTAGATGACCTCCACAAACTCAATGAGAGCTGCTGCTCGTCCGATGCTTTTGAAAGAATAGACTCCTTTAGTGTGCAGTCCTTAGATAGCCGGAGCGTGAGCGAGATCAACTCAGACGACGAGTTGCCCGGCAAGGGCTATGCTCTGGGGCCCCTCGTGGCTACTACTTCAACTCCAAAGACGCAAGCAGCGGAATCTGGGGAAGGGCGAGCTGAAGAGGAAGTCGATGGAACACTGACTGCCCCTGCCGAGGAGGCGGGAATGGAAGAAAGCGGGAGAAGTGCCACTCCGGTTAACTGTGAGCAGCCAGATATGGGGCTGTCCCCTGCAGCGGGCGAAGGACATGCAGAGCTGCACAAGCTGGCTGGGCAGGCACAGGCAGGGGAGGCTCCTGCTGAAAAGGAAGATGTTTGCAAGGTACTGTAGAAAGTTGGAGAGGGTGTGAAACTCATGTTGTAAAAATGTTGGGGCTGAGGGTGTAGCTCAGTGGTAGGGCACTTGCCTGGCATGTACAAGGCCCTGGGTTCCAGCCCTAGCACCACAAAAGCAAGTAAGTAAATAAATGAATGTGTTCACACAGCTAGCTGCTGTGGCATACCCTGTAATCCCAGTGATTTAGGAGGCTGAGGCAGCAGGATTGCAAGTTCAGAGTCCAACCTGGGCAGTATAGAAAGACTGTCTCAAAGTTAAAAGGGCTGGGGAAGTAGCTCAGTGGTACAGCACCCAAGTGTTCAATCGCTGGTACTGCAAAACCAAACAAAACCAAGCAGAAAAACTAGTTTTCATTGATACTAATGACCTGTGCTGGTTTAAGAAGACAGACATTAGCCTGTCAGTGTAACATTAAGGAGCTTAAAACTGAAAATACCAATGTTAAATGATTTGAAATTTCCCCAAAACAACTGTGGTAGAACAAGTTGATATTTCAGTATAACTAAGCCTAAAGATTTCTATCTTACATCTCTGTTGTTTAATCCTTATCACTTTAAAATTTTCTTATGTCAAATTCCTCATTAAGCCAGTTTGCAAAGTATTTTCTTATAACATGTATCTTCGATGCCTTTGCAGATAAACGTACTAAAATGAACCTAAATATTAGTTTTCCTTAGAATGTTTTTCTGCATGTTCACATTATTTGTAGCAAATTTTAAAGTTAATCTTTTATTTAGACCTTAGATAATTGGATATTAATATTTTGATTGATGTCCTTGTAATGCATTAGTTTGTTTTTTCTTCATATTGCTACTATTGTTCTTTGTTTATTTAGTTTTATGATTCTAGTGGAACGCAGGGCCCATGCATGCTAGGCAACCAGCCTACACTGACTTACATGATGAGAAAAAGGAGCATCCAAGGAATAAGGGCATTACTTAGGAATGACAAATTACTTTACCTAAAACATACAAAGGAAATTAAAATATAATTACTGTAACTAACATAACTGACTATAATTTTTAACTACTATGACGTCATAGTTGTGGTTTTTACGTAAAGAAATTGTATTGGATTTGGCATCTTTAGTAGACTCCTGAGACTGAGGATATCTTGAAATGTCCTGTAAGTGTTATGTATTGAGTTTTTAATAGTTTTAAAAAGTGCCAAATTCTTACCTAGTTTAATTTTATTCACAGTTAAAATGCTGTGTGAAATATTACTCCAATTAGTAATAACAATACACTACAAAATATATAATAGCACTTTGAATTCCTAGAAACCTGCACTAGTTTCTATCAGGAAGATATTTTTGAATATTTTCAGTGTACGTAAGAAGGTTAGTTAGCCCTCAGGTAACCTAATCCCACTCAGGTGAGACTGGCCAGAAGGTGCTCTTTGTCCCTCATGCATAAGTTCACTGGGCTTTAGCACAGCCCAAAGACTGAGATGTCCCCAGAGCTATTCTTTGTTTTGCTTAGTACTGTGCATTCTGGAAACTTTGGAACCACATGCCTGTGGATTTCTAAAGTTGCTTCTGCTCGTTAAATGCAGTGTGTCATACTAAGGAGAATCGATGCTGGGTTATAGAATAGCATGGACAGAGGCACTCCGCCTCTCCAATGCATCTGTATTCCTCCTTTGGTGGGTAGACGGTCTGTTCCCCGTTCTTTGCTGCTCTGAATGTCATCACGTGTCACCAAGCGTGCTGTCCTGCAAGGTGGACTGCAGGAGGGCGTGTGGGGGCTCACCTGGTGCTGCCTCTTCTCCACAGGCATGGCTGAGCTCGCCCTCCTGCCAGCTGTGCTGCTCTGAGTGCGCTGTCCTGCTTTCGGCTGCTGTATGAGATGGCGTGCTTCACTTATACTAACGGGTCATCGCCTGCGCGTACGCGTTTTGACTTTTACGTATTCTCTCTTTCAGACAGTTGAATTTCTGAATGAAAAATTGGAAAAAAGGGAGGCTCAGTTGTTGTCTCTTAGTAAAGAAAAAGCACTTCTAGAAGAAGCATATGACAACCTGAAGGAGTAAGTATCCCACGCGAGAGTGACTGCCCAGCACGCGCAGCTGCATGCGCTTTGCTGTTGGCTTAGGGATATTTCTGAAATTAAAGTGTCTTGTAATTTAACTTGTTTATAATAACTGAAAGTGGAGTAGCATTTCAGTTATGACCTTACTTAAATATTTTTCTCCTCACATTTCCTTACCGTATTACCTTCAGCATTGAAGAGACATAGTTTGCAAAAACAAGAAATAAAACTCTTGGGTTGGGGATGCAGTTCAGTGGCAGAGCCCTTGCCTATGTGAGGCTCTGGGTTCAGTCACTGTGTTTCAAAACAAACAACCCCACCTTGTTTCCCGTTTCATATTAGAGATTCAGAACGCGTATTTAGAGAAATCTGTAATAGTGTAGTTAATGTACTGCGTGCTGATTTGCTTTAAGGAGATTGGGGAAATGTGATAAAAGATTCAGAATTGAGACATTGTGTTTAATTTTTTCTCATTTTTGTACATTTTCACTTACTAATAGGATTTATTTGAGCAGCTTTAAAATAAATTAATTTTTCTCTTAAAAGTTCCTCAACCTAAGCTCAATGTGGTGATGCATGCCTGTTTTCTAGCAGCCTAGGAGGCTCCTGGCCTCAGCATTGTAGTGAAATATGACTCAAAAGAAAAAGGACAAGGGATGTAGCTTCATGGTGCAGCACCCTTGGGCTCAATCCCCGGCAGTTCCTCCTCCCTCCAAGAGTTGCTCTGAAACTGACCCAGGTTAACGAGGTGTGTGATAGAGACAAGGTCTCATCTGGTCACTTCTGCAATGTGCCCACAGTATCTCCATGCCCGTGTTTTAAATGCAGTGAGATGTTCAGGGTGAGGGAGGAGAGCAGCAGCATCTCTTCCTTGAAGGGCGAGTTCACGCAGAGGATCGCAGAGGCAGAGAGAAAAGCCCAGCTGGCCTGTAAGGAGCGGGACGCTGCCAGGAAGGTAGGAGGGTGACGTCACTGCTGCATGTGTTTTGATGAATGTGCTCATTGTTGTTGGTACTGAAAGAAAGAAAAGGTAGAGAGGATTTGTGTAGTGTATTAGCAAGTAGAATGTAAAGTTTTCATCTGTTTAAAAAATTACAGTTTTTAATATAAGGTGAACAGATGTTAGTTTCTATAATTTACGAATCTCTGCAAGGTATATAGCAAAGATGATCACATTTATTTTTTTTAAGAGAGAGGGAGAGAATGAGAGAAAAAGAAGCATTTTTTATTAGTTTTTCATCTGATTCTGGTTTCTCTGATACCCAGTTGTGTATGTGGTGCTGGGGTTTGAACTCAGGTCCTCACACATGCCAGGCAAGCGCTCTTAACTACTGAGCCACTACTCCAGCCCCATAATAATTTTTTGAATGATAATTCCATCAGAATAAATATCACTTAAATCTAAACAACTTTATTATTAAATTTTAAAATTATCATTACTCTCATTTGCTACTTCAGACATATCATGTATGTGTATATATATATGCATGAGAGTAATTTTAAAATATAAATTTGCATTGTTGCTGATTCCCTTTGGGAATCATTCTGGTGCAGTGTCTCAGTGCTGTTTAATACCCTTGGTGGCCCCATGACATTCCAGGCTGCTTCCCTCTTCATTCCAATGCCCTGCCTGTTGCTGTGATGCCCAGTATCTTCTTAGGAGTGGTGTCCCCCTGGTTGGGACCCATGTGTAGTGCTTCTGATTTGGAACAATTGCCTCTTTTGGAGAGTGAAAACACCTTAGGTAGTAATCGTTGCTTGAGTCCAACTGTTGCTGATAGCATTGTTAGCAGCCCATGTCCTCCCGTCCCTTCTGTCTGTGTTGATCCAGATGTTGTGTTTGAGCTGCAGAGTGCATGTGTAGAGATAGCAAGGAAGTGTACTGAAGGCTAACTTGAAGCTGGGGATCAGTGCTAGATCACTTGCCTGGCATACAGAGGGCCCTGGACTTGATCCCCAACACTGCCCCCCCACCTGAAGAAAGAAGGAAAGAAAGAAAGAGAAAAGGAAAGGAAAGGAGAAAGAAAGGAAAAAGGAGAAAAAAAGGAGAAAGAAAGAAAAAAAAGAAAGTTTATTTATTTGCATTTATATTTCCATATTAAAATCTGCTTGTGTATCTGAATTTGGATTCTGTATGTCATATTCCAAGCTATTTTCTTAGTCTTAGTTAGCTAAGAAATTAGGTTAACTTAAGAAAACTTATTAATTTATTATAGGAATATTACTATGGATGGCTTCTTTGGCTATGGGGAAAATATGACTAAATTAAAGTAACTGTTTATAGTATTTACAAATTCATTTTTTAATTAGGAAGTAAAAAATATAAAAGAAGAACTTGCCACTAGATTAAACAGTAGTGAAACTGCAGACCTTCTGAAGGAGAAAGATGAGCAGATTCAAGGGTTAATGGAAGAAGGTATGTATTCTTTTGATTATAAAAAATATCGTAAGTACAGGAAAAATCCTTATCATGTGACAGAGACATGCTGCCTAATAAAGATTGCTGAGCTGGCCCAGCCACTCAGGAGGCTGAGGTGAGAGGCTCGCTTGAGCTCAGGAATTGGAGGCCAGCCTAGGCAACACAGCAAGACTCTGTCTCACAGCACAAAATGGGGGTGGGGGGAAGCAAGAAAGGTTTGGATTTCAGTAACAGGAGTGGCGTGTTTGTGGAAGAAGGGAGAGTAAGATTGAGACAGATACTACTGCCTTGCAACAGCTTGTAGGAACTTTTAAAAGCCCACTGAGGTTGTGATCCCAGAGTGCATTGGCTTCTGAATCCCTAGCTTGCTGCAGGTTTTCAGGTTTAATAGTAATGTTCTCATCATAGTGATGTTTTAATGTTTAAATCATCATATTTGGCAGGGTCATAGAAATTAAAGATCCATCATGACATGAATCATTTTTAAGGGACACTGAATGAATTTTGTGAAATATCCTAGGAGAGAGGAGGTTTTGGATGAAGTGGTCAAGTCAGTTTCTGTTTTTCTTTATTTCCTTAATTAAAGCTTTTAGATGTGGGAATAATACTCTATACTTGCAGAAATGTTTGAAGATATAGGAAAGAGTATGAAGAAAGAAAAGAGAGAAGAAATTATGCTGAGTAAAATCAGCTTAACCCAGAGAACCAAGGGTCAAATGTCTCCACTCATCTGTGGAGGCTGGAACTCGACCCTGGCCATTGAGAAAGGTGGTCAATTATCATGTGTTAAATCCAGATAAGGTGTAATGTTATACAACCTAATACTTTTTTAGAGATATTGTGGGTAAGGGAAGGGAGGGATAAGGGTGGGTAATTGTGGGGGGGCACTCCTGGGGGTAAATCTAATTTCCAGAAACTATACACATTTTATATTATTTTGTTAAAAACTTGTATGGTTGTTCAAAAAGAAAAAAAAAGAAAAGAGAGGTAATAAAAGGGAGTGTTAATTTTTTGTAGCTTAAGATCACGTTTACTTTGCAGGCTTCCTCCTGTTTCTTGTTGCTCTGTCATTAAATGTCTTGATCGCTGTTAATGGCTATATTGAATTCCATTACATAGATATACTGTAATTTGTTTTACTGTTTTCCTAATGTTGGGCTTTTTATTTCTAAAACATGAATGCTCCATATGTTGTAGAATGGATACTTCTGGGCTTAAGTCTTTGAAGTTAAATGAACTTCTAGAAGAACCATAGTTTGAGAACAATTAGAAGTTGCTTTACCCAACTGTTTCCTTTATTCAGTGAACGTTTCTGGAACATGTCTTGTACTCCCTGGTACAGCACTGTGGGAGCGTGCTTTAGTGCGAGGGATGTGTGGTGTGCAGCTCGCTGGAGAGCAGAATTCTAAGCCCTAAATGAGTGGAGCATCACGAAACCCTAATCCCCTCACGGCATCCTGACGTCCTGTTTTGTGTTGTCATGTTAGAGACTGGAGGGAAGGCTAAAGGCACGCTTATGGAATTTAAAGGATTATTTAAATGTTATTACAAGTGCCCTGGTTTTGGAATGTGGGAATTTAGTCTGGGAGTGGCTCATGTTTTCTCTGCTCGATGAATCTTCTTACGAGGGAGACAGAATGGCTTCACACAGGAGTGTTACATACTGCCTCATCCCCCAGAAATATTCCTAAGACTTCACCTGAAAGCTGAAAACCTAAAGGCCAAAGTAGGTGCAAGGAGTACCTTCTTACCTCATGACCCGGAGAGAGGAGTCGGCATCTGGCCCTGCCACGTGCCGCTGCACACACGAGCTACCCTTTCACAAGCCACTTGAAGGTCCTTACAGACACCTTCCGTTGCAGTCCTGAGTTCTTGAGCAGTCCTGAGTTCTTGAGGAGTCTCCCAGGACACTGTCCTTTGCAAACTCACTGCAGTGAGCCTGCCTGGGAAAATCAGGAATGACTCGAAGCCTCAGGCCTGGGCACTTGCCCTGCCCCAGGTTGCAGGTGAGGTGGCTGCATCTGTCTGGTAGTCCTTCAGGCCTTCAGCGGGGGAGTTTCCTCTTCTCTGTCTTGAAGACTGTGGAGTCCAGAGTGGTTTTTCAATATCATGTCCATGTTAGAATTCACTGCTATTCTTAAAGAGTAGCTTCAGATGAGATCTTCAGTGAGTACTGCATCCCTTCTCCTCGCCCGCCTCACACCTAGGCAGCCACGCCTGCTGGGTGTCCTGGTCGGCACTGCACCCTCCTCCTCTTCATCATACCCTAGGCACCTAGCACCTGTCAGGCAGTGCTCCACAGGAGCTTCAGGCTCTGCTTGTTCAGGAGGTGAGACCAGGGTTCTCACTGAAGAGCCTTAGTTTCTCTTTGTGATTCAGAATATTTGGGAGTGATTCTTTAAAACTGTCAGAATCCTGTCCCCCAGCATCCCTTCCCCTGATGATTTTAGTCATTGATTATTCTTGTCCAAATCAGTTTTAACATTGTGTCTACAAATTTTTGATTAAGAAAAAATTCCCATTTTATACCACTAGTGAGAAAATTAGCTATTCAGATTCTCAGGACATCAGTGCCAGTTGAGTTATTTGTTTATTGTTTTACTGTTGCCAGGAGAAAAACTATCAAAGCAGCAGCTGCATAATTCTAACATCATTAAGAAACTAAGAACTAAAGACAAGGAGAATGAAAACATTATTTCCAAGCTGAACAAAAAAGCGAAAGAGCTGGAAGAGGAGCTGCAGCACTTGAAACAGGTGAGCAGCAGCCGCTCTGCTGCTGGCACTGCTGTCTGCATATCTGCCTGTGCCGTCTGGGGTTTGGGGAGTGATTCCATAGGATGCATCGTGGGAGAGCTTTTCAAAGCAGTTAGCAGATGTGTTGTTAAGATTTTTCTTTACGCAGGTGTATGCTTATTTCTGTCTGTAACATGGGGGTGAAGCAGAGGAGACATGGAGCAGGGAGTGGACCAAGGAGGAGATCCTGGACTAGGATTGGCTTTAACTTTGTCCATATCCATCTGTGCATGAATACGTAACAGTTCCCTCCAATATGTAAGACTGTGTCGAATGAATAAAAAATTTTAAAAAAGATTTTTCTTCATTATTTTAATACCTGAGATTCATGGGATATGATTATTTACCATGTTGTTACTGAAAAATACTTTGTTTTTATAACCTAGGTCCTTGATGGCAAAGAAGAGGTTGAGAAGCAACATAGAGAAAATATTAAAAAGCTGAACTCTGTGGTGGAACGCCAGGAGAAGGATCTTGGCCGAGTTCAGGTGGAAATGGATGAACTTGAAGAGAAGAACCGGAGTATTCAGGCTGCCCTGGACAGTGCATACAAGTAGGTTCAGGAGCTGAGTGCAGGCAGCGGGGTCGGTCAGCAGGGGCGCTGCAGACGCGCCTTCCTTAGGTGTTTGTGTGGGAGCCGCCCTTAGTCATCGCAGGTTCCGGAACCCTCACTGTGGCTTGGTTCCCTGTGCTGAACTCTCCCTCACGCTGTGTGCTGCTGTGGTCATGGACATTTCATTAATGGGCATGTAGTTGGTTATGTGCATATTATTTTAAATAAAAGCTGTCAATCTAATTTTTTAAGAGAACTTACTGATCTTCATAAAGCCAATGCTGCAAAGGACAGCGAGGCCCAGGAAGCGGCTCTGAGTCGTGAGGTGAAAGCAAAAGAAGAGCTCTCAGCAGTGCTAGAGAAGGCCCAGGAAGAAGCCCGTCAGCAGCAGGAGACGCTGGCGATGCAGGTGAGCAGGGCATGGTCGATGGAGGAGCGCCGTCCTCTGTGTATTGGCTCATGCTTTGCAAATGAGACAGCTCCTTCACTGGCTTGAGTCGAACCTCATGTGGTGGAACAGTTTTAGATTTCCATTATGGTCTTGGTGGGAGGCCAGGGATTGAACCCAGTGGTGCCTATCTAGTGAGCCACATCTTCGGCCCTTTTTATTTTTTATTTTGAGACAGGGTCTTGCTAAGTTGCTGAGGCTGGCTCTGAGTTTGTGATCTTCCTGACTCAGCCTCCTGAGCTGCTGGGATTACGGATGTGCACCATCACACACACATCTTGGTGGACATTTTCAGAGTATTGGGTCTTCCAAAACTTGATTTTGTGTGTGTGGGTATGTGTATGTGTTTAAAAACTGTTGTTAAAGAGATGTGCATATTGTACATATTTCTTAATATTTTGTTAGTTTCAGACTTATTTAAGAATATTATGGTGCTAGGGATTGAGCTCACAGTTGGAATACTTTTCTATCCTGTGCAAGACCCTGGGTTCAAACCCCAGCTTTGCAAAAAGAAAGCATTATGAAATGAAGTAGTGTGTTTGCAGAGAGTGCATATATGCACCTAATTTCTATATGTAATTTCAAGAGAGTGTGTGTAACTCCTTAACTCTTTCATGACAGCTGTGGCAATCCAGGGAAAATGAAGTTTGGGAGGCACTGTCTTCTGGGCTCATCAGTTAGCTGGTGGACGTTTGAGTTTGGTTGGCTTTTGGCTGTTATGAGTGCTGCTGTGAATGTTTGTGTGCGTGCTTTTGTGTGACTGCTTCGTGTCTCCTGCTGTGTGGTGAGGCCACATTGAACTCCGCCACAGCGCTGCCTAGATGAGGTTCGGGTCCTGCACTCTGCCCGTGTCTGCTACTGCCTGCCTTACTCTTACCGCCTCATTGTGGCCGTGGAGTTGGTGTCTCGGTGTGTGTGTCCTGGGTTCCTTCGTGATGGGGAGCGTCTGCTGTGCTGATGGCCATTTCTGTTCTGCTTTGGAGAAGGGTATTGAAGTAGTCTAATGCGTTGCCTCTTTTCTTTGATTTGTTTCATTCTGTGTTCTTTTGCAGTGCTGGGAATGGAACCCAGGGTCTTGCTGTGCCACTGAGCCGGGTCCCCAGCCCGGGGCCTTTTCTTACGTTGGGCTGTGCTTTTCAATGTGGAGCTACTAGAGTGCTTCGCACTGCTCCTTCGTCAGACGCTGGGTTTGTGAAGGTCTTCTCCCTCTCGTGCCTGATTGCGTGCTGTGAGGCACGAGGTTTGATTCAGTCCAGCCTTGTCTGTTTTCTCCTTCCTTGTGTTTTTGCCATCCTGCTTAAGAAGCCGTCCTCAGTGCCAGGTCTTGCAGGCCTGCGGCAGGCTCTTGTAGGAGTCCCACCACTGGCTCTCACAGTAGGTCTTTTGCTTGTGGATGTCAGTGTTTCCAGGCACCATTTATTGAAAGCACTGTTCTCTCCTCATTGATCCCAGCGTGCTTTTGGTTTGAGTTTACATTTTAGATACATGAGACATTTCCATGATGCCACCTGAGAGCCGCGTAGCGGAGTGCATTCTGGACAGTTCCCCGCTGGGCGCCTGTGAGGCAGGCTTTGCAGGCGCTTGTCTCTGCTGAGGTGTGGGCTGTGTCTTGGGCGTGTTTGCATGCTCTTCTGGAGGGGCAGAGCGCTTCCTGAGCAGGCGTTGAGAGTTCATGGTTTCAGAACTGCTCTCTGTGGTCTGTGTGGTGGTCATGTCTTCAGGCTTGTTGGGTAGTGAAGGACATAACTGTGTAGGCAGTCCTCACCACGACATGACATAGGCAGTGAGCAGGGAGCTATGCATGCTGCAAGGACACAGATGGAGTCTTGTTCTTCCTCCTGCAGGTGGGGGACCTCAGGCTGGCACTGCAACGAGCAGAGCAAGCTGCTGCCAGAAAAGAGGACTATTTACGCCACGAGATCAGTGAGCTTCAGCAGGTACTGTCGCAGCTGTCCCAGGTTAGAGCTCACCACACAGTGTGGAGTGGGAAGCATGATTGATGGCTCGCCTGAGCAGAGCTGGCTGGCACCTTCAAAACCTGTTGAGGGGAGTCCCCAGCTTTGGGTTAAAGGAAATGATTTTATTGTGCTGCATATTCAGTATTTTTGATTTGGTTTGATTTCTTCTTTGAGCTCTTGCAGTGCTGGGGATTGAGCCCGGCTTAACCGAGCCAGGCAGACGCCTCCCGTGGAGCTGCACCCCCGGCCTTCCGGGTGCCTTCTGATTTGTGGTGGCTGTCTCCTCAGAGTCTGTTCCTTTCTCATCAGGGAACATCCACAGGAAAAGGGAGAGGAAGTACAGTTTACGTTGATCTCTCCGTTTTTCTAAATGCTGACACTTAGGTGAGGAGGAAGCCACAGAGAGTCTGGTGGCTGCCTGTGCATAGTCCAAGGGCTGCTTTCAAGGACTCACTTAGGTCTAACTGAAGCAGTGAGTAGGAAGAATAGTTGAACTAAACAGTTTTCTTTTGGAAAGATAATTTTTTCCAGAAATTTCTGATAAAATTTAGGGTTTCTAGTGTTTTTAGTATTTTTATTGCTGTCAGTTGTAATGACTTAACTTCTTGATTCAGAGACTCCAGGAAGCAGAGAATCGAAACCAAGAACTGAGTCAAAGTGTTTCATCTACAACAAGACCACTGCTGCGACAAATAGAAAACCTGCAGGCAACCCTGGGGTCCCAGACGTCATCGTGGGAGAAGCTGGAGAAGAGCCTTTCCGACAGGCTTGGTAGGTGCCTGGGTCCATGCTGTTAGGATGGGGTGGGGTGCTGTGACTCTTGTGCAGGTTGCTGCCTCCTCCCCCGTCCTGTTTCTTGGCAGCCCTTGATTGAGACTCTTAGAGGCCGGTTTCCCTTTACACACTGTCAGCTGCGGCTAACGTGCTGCCTCCCTTTCCACTGATGTTCCCTGGGCTGTCTTTGCTGCATCTGCCCCTGTCTGTCTGTCTGCAGTGATGCAGGAGGCAGGGATCACATGATTCCTATCAGAAGTAGACTTCCCAGAGCAGAGGGAGGTCCGCGGAGTCAGATCAGATCCTCGCCGAAAGCCTGAGGGCTCCTGTTCCGCTGTTTCAGCCATGCCCCAGGCTGCTTTCTGTGCTGTTAATAAAAAGAAAATTCTTGTTCCAGGATGTTTTCCTTCAAGCACAGACAGGTAATAAGTGTATGTACTAGATACCCTAGAAGCTAGCAAATCCACGAAAAATTCACGTGTGTCTTCTGCACCCTAAGCTACCTAGAATTTGAGAGATTTGGACAAAAGCAAGACCTCCAAACTCCTCCAGGTGGTCGGGAAGTGTGAGCTCTGATGCTGTGTGGACTCTTGAGTTCTGTGGGGCACCTGGCATTGTGGTAGGGAGCCCAGCAAGGGAGGTGCTGTGTCTCCAGGCTGCTCCAGAAAAATAGTGCCTCTTGTAACATTTGATCAGGAAGAAGAGTCACCTGTTTAAAAAAAATCACAACTAGCTGAACCTCTATATGTTTTTAAATTTGTCTGTATCAACGTTTGGTTTATAATTTTTCTAAGCTTCCTTGAGACCAATGTGGTGTGAAACATGGCATCTGAAAGTGATGTCTTCTGAGTGGAATTTACTTAGCAACAAATTTTTACCTAGCTGATACTTTTGTGATTTTTAGACTGGAATCTGTGTACCCTTGGAAATATGTGCTTTTGTGCTGGAGTGGAGGCAAGGCTGCAAGGGCAACATGTAGTGAAATGCTTCAGAAGAAGCGTGCTACGTAGAGCTGAACGCTAAGTTCAAGATGTGTGCGAGGTCTGCCTTGGCAGGGGAAACACCTGAGAATTGCTGCGTTGTTTAAATCTCCACCTTATCCGTTGCTCTTTTGTTCCATTAAAAACTCTTTTGATCCTGTTGGGAACTGGGATGCAGTCCTGGACACCTGTAATACAGTGCGTAGGGATCACAAGTTCAACACCAGCCCCATCTCGAAATAGGACTGGGATGTGGCTTTGTGAGAGTCCCTCTGGGCTCAGTCCCCAGTACTGCAAAACACAAAGCAAAACAACAAAACAGTATAGTTGTAAGAAATAACATAGACAGATCACTCTGACTTTGCCCAGTTCCCCAGCTATTCACATGTTGGACAATGAGTGTACAGTATCAGGTCCACCTGTTGACTGACAGTGGACGTGGTCCGGGTCTGCCCAGGCTTGCTGGTGCCGTGTGCATTAGTTCTCCATTGGGGCACCACTGCACAGGTCCATGCAGCCCCCACACCACAAGGCCACCCTTTGAGCCCTTCCTCCCTTGTCCGCACATCCCTGGCAAGCACTTAATTTGTTGCTCACTTCTAAAATTTGTTATTTAAAAAATATAGTAATGAAATTATGTAAAATGTGACCTTCGAAGTTGGCTTTGTTCAGTGTTGCTCTGCGTTGTTTGTGTCACTGGCTTAGTGTTGTTCCCACTGAGCATCAGTCCATGGCTCAATTGTACTGCAGTGTGATCAGCCGTTCGCTGGGAGAACACACCCAGGCTGGTGCCAGCTTCTGGCTGCTACAGATCTAGCCACTGTGGGTGTTGCTGTGCACCTGAAGTTCACATCTCTAGAGAAATGTCCAGGTGTGAAGTTGCCAGGCTGAATGGTAGTTGTGTGTCTAGTGTTTAAAGAAAATGCCAGATTGTTCCATGGTGGCCCTCTGAAAGTGCTCCAGGGCCTGCACACCCCTGTTAGCACTTGCAGTATCACTGTTCTTTGTCTTTAGAAGGTGTGTAGCCCTATCATGATTTCAGTCTGCATTTCCCCTTGGGCAGGTGGTGCTGAGCCCCAGTTCCCCACGGCCAGGTGGTGCTGAGCCCCAGTTCCCTATGGCCAGGTGGTGCTGAGCCCCAGTTCCCCACGGCCAGGTGGTGCTGAGCGCCAGTTCCCTACGGCCAGGTGGTGCTGAGCCCCAGTTCCCCACCGGCAGGTGGTGCTGAGCGCCAGTTCCCATGCTCCTTTGCACTCTTCCTTCCGTGTGGAGCATGTCTGTTTGTGCTTTTGTCACTAGCTGGATTGCTTGCATTTCCTTTTCTGAGTTCTGAGGCCTCCACATGCTAGATGCTGGCCCTGTGTGAGTGGCTTGTCCATCTCCGCCCAGTGCACAGTGTTCTTGCATTCTCTTCACACGGAGCGGAGCATGATGTTTTAGAGGAGTGTTTCCTAGAGTTTTTCTTTCTACAACTTAGTTTGCTCTGTCAAATCTAAGTACTTTTTGCATAGCGCGAGGTCCTGCAGATCTTTTCCAGTTCTTTCTTAGAAGCCTTATGGCTTTGCATTGCACATTTAAGTTTGTGATGCATTCTGAGTTAACTGTCACATGTCATGTTGTGACGGAGACTAATTTTTCCCCCTTGGCTGTGGATGACCAGTTGCCTAAGGACCATCTGTTGACCTGCCTCTCTGTGATGTTGCCGTGTGCGATGGAACCCAAGGCTTTGCGCATGCTGGCCCCGTGCTCTGCCATTGCGCCACCTCCCCAGCCCTATCTACTACTCTTTTAATGCAGTTCCGTTTTCGAAGGAGGCTACTTTGGGAAATGAGTGATAGAGCAGGTGTAAGCTCAGACTGGCTCGTTTGTCTTGGTGGGCAGCCCTGGCTTCTTCATTAGAGGTGTGAAGTTGGAAGCAGCTCGCGGGATTGGTCTCAGGTATCTGCACACATGGTTTCTCGTCCTGTCCCACGACCAGCTGAGTCGCAGACCTTGCTGGCAGCAGCAGTTGAAAGAGAGCGGGCAGCCTCAGAGGAGCTCCTGTCCAGCAAAACCCAGATGTCTTCCATGGACTCACAGAACTCTCTCCTGAGGCAGGAGAACAGTCGACTTCAGGCCCAGCTGGAGTCGGAGAGGAGCAAGCTACGAAAAGTGGAGGACGAAAATAACCGGTGAGCCTTTTTGGTGTGGTCAGTGCGGTTTGCAGTCTTCCTCGCGCTATGAAGCTGCTAGTTAACAGCACCCAGAGCTCCCTAACACGGAGAGCTGAGAGGAAACACTCTAGGTGTTTGAGGCCGTGGTCCTTGGTAAGTCAAGGTAGTGCTGGGATTCTCGGACCTCATCAGGTTTGTGAGTTTTTGTCATCTGCTTTGTTTGTGTTTACATTTCTCCAGGAAAACAATTGATACTTTTATTTGGATTTTCCAGGGGGTTTGTAAAAATCACAAAGGATTGTGGAGACCACTCATTGAAGTTATTTTTGCACTGTGAAGGTCTTAGCAGCATTCCAGTCTTCCTGTGTGTTGGAAGCCACAGCTGTGCACTCCACCTGCAGTTGTGTTAAGATTATGATCAGTGTGTTTTCACCGCTGAGCTCTTCCTTGGAATTTTTACCTTTAAAAATGTAGTCCAGGTGCTGGAGCGGTGGCTCAGCGGTTATGGCGCTTGCCTAGCAGGGGTGAGGATGCAGGTTCGAACCCCAGCACCACATGTCCAACGAAGTGTTGGAGCTTTGAAAGCCACATGAAAAACTGAAATAAATTGAGTCTCTCTTTCTCTCCTTGCTGTCCTTCTCTATTAAAAAAAAATTAGTCAAGTAAAAATGATTTATAAAGTAAAATAATTGAACTTTATAAACATTATCTTTTTTTTTTTTCTCTTAGTATTGGGGATTGAACCCAGAAGCTCTTTGTCAGTGAGCTACTTTACCAGCGCTCCCCCTCACCCTTTTTTTTTTTTAAACTTTGAGACAGAGTCTTAATAGCTGCTGAGGCTAGCCTTGAATTTGTAATCCTCCTGCTTCAGCCTCCTGAGTTGCTGGGATTATAGCCCTGCACTGCTGTACCTGGCTCCCTTTTTACTTTTTTGAGACAAGGTCTTGTTAGGCTGCCCGGATTGGCCTCAAACATGGGAGACTTCTGCCTCAGCCTCCCAAGCCACAGGTGTGGCTACCACATTTAGCTGAACATTTTCATAGAACCTCAGCTTTTACAGATTTCAGTGAGTAATAGAATGGTAGTACTCAAAATACTTTTTGAAAGTCTCCTTCTAAATGAAACTCTCAAGCTGCAACAGTAAACAGAAAGTGAAGTGAAGCTCTTCCGGTGTTGTGACTTGTGAGTGGGGCCTGCAGCTGGAAGCACTCGGGTGGGGGACCCTGATGTGGAACTGGAGTCAGCAGTGAGCTTTGATGGTCGGCTCTCACCCCTCTGCTTTACCCAGGTATCAGGTGGATTTAGAAAACCTACAAGAGGAACATGTGCGAATGCTTGAAGAGACAAGGAGAGAGAAGGTATGCTCTTGTGTGCCCTGGGGCACACAGCAGCTTGGGGAGGGCAGCGAGTTCATAGCCCGGATCTGACTGTGTCTCTCCACAGACGCTGTTGAACAGTCAATTAGAAATGGAGAGAATGAGAGTTGAACAGGAGAGGAAGAAAGCCATTTTCATTCAGGACACGGTGAAAGAGAAGGTACTGCATTTGTGACCATTTAGGAGCTGTTGTGATCAATCATGGCTGTATGCATCAAGAGCCTTTTTTATGTCTAAAATCAACACAGTGATGAATTCTAGTAGTATGATCAGTGTCCTAGGTAGAGGGGATCCAGAATAATTTGAATATGTCCTAAGATGTGTGAGTCCTAGGTTTCAAATCACAAAATCTCTCACTCTTTGTGGAGCAAATCTTGTCCTGTCCCACTGATGCAAAGGTGCCTGATTGACTCATAGACAACTTCACAGTAGAACCAACTGTTCGCTCTTTGTGGTTAGTGAGGTCATTTTTATAAAGTGAATCTCCTATGTTTATTTAAAGGATTATAGTGTACTCAGGAGTTAGCATAACATATTAAGAAGAAGCATGTGCAAGTGGAAATTACCTTTTGAATTTATTTGGAATTTAAAAAATAAATACAGTAAAGTAAAACAAATAAGTCAGAAACTTTGTAAAGCTCAAGGGTAATTTTATTTTAAAGAAATAGGTTTAATAAACCATTTCTCCATTCATTTCAACAAAAGCATCCTTATTCTATTAAAGAAAAATTATGTTGTTGTGTAAGTGATTCCCTGTGATGATCTGAGCAGGTCTGTCTGCTTTCAGTGACTAAATATCGTCCAACTCTGATCTGAAAGCACAGCTGAGCATTTGGGGAGCCAGAAGGCCTCTGTTTTCATTAGCCTTAGAAAGTCCCCTTGCTTACACAGAGAAGTAGTGATGTTTCTGCTCTTCCATCTGATAGAATATTTCTTCCTTCTCAAGGAACGCAAGCCGTTTTCCGTTTCTAGCACCCCCACCATGTCACGCTCAAGTTCCATCAGCGGAGTGGATATGGCAGGGCTGCAGACGTCCTTTCTGTCCCAGGTAAGGACTTGCTTCCTATATGCACCTAGTGCTGGGACGTGCAGCGGACAGAATGCCTGTATTTGTGGCCTTGCTCTCCACAGGCCTTCCGTCTGCGTGTGTGCAAGTGTAGGTGACCCCTGCCTTTGCGAGAGCCCTCGACCTCTAAGGCAGTAATTGGCAGGATCATTTTGTTTGGACCTGGTAGTGGGACGTGGTGGTGACAGGATAGGATGGTCACTGGGGCTTTCTGTATTGGAAACAGGACGAGGCTCAGGACCACTCACTTGGAGCACTGTCTGTGTCAGCAAATGGGAGCACTCTCTACGATGCTGTGAGGCTGGGAGCAGGGTCCAGCATTGTGGAAAGCCTGCAGTCTCAGCTGAAGCTCAGGGAAGGAGAGATCGCCCATTTGCAGGTATGGAAGACTCAGTGTTCTGCACCCGGGAGAGGGGGTCGCTGAGTGGCACCTGAACGCCAAAACAGTTGGAAGGCGAGACGAATTGCTCCTCTGAGCGCCTTTCCACGTGGAAGGGGGGGTGCTGAGCTGAGCACATGCAGTTATTCCTCCCATTCTTCACTTAGTTAAGTTCCCCCCAGTCCCCCAGCAAGGAATGAGGAAGAATGAGCTGCACAGGAAAGGAGAGCATGCATGAGCAGGGAGCATCTTTTTAAAAACCTCGTGCAGTAAAAAATGAGAAGCGCTTTTGTGTGTTCTCGGTGCTGAGCTTGATATGCTCAGGATGTAAAACTCCCTCCATCCCATCGTGTGCTTTCCGCTCTGTGAAACATTACTCTGCTAAAGAAGTGCTTGCAGTGGTGGAAAATGAGGCAGCATACGCTGGGCACTGCCCTGTTGGTTAGCCCAGTGTAGAGCCGGAATCCTGGTTGACTTCTTTGGTAGTGAGACCACTTGCAGCAGTGGGACCCATGCAGTTGGAGGGACTCCTTTACGATGTCTGCATTCCTGTTAGTTCTTGCAGTAACCTAGAATAAGTGAAAGGCATTCTCCTGAGGTTAGGAAACATACATGGTTGCATTTTTCAAACAAATGTTTGGATTTTCTTTAGCTCTTCACCTCTCTTTGGCATGGTAGCCCTATAAATAGGACATCTCTGGGAAGGTGGACACCCAATTTCTCCCGCTGTTTGGTTTTGATGAAGAAAGCTCGCTCAGGATTGTACATCGACATATCTAGTTTGTTGGATGTCTTTACACTAGTGAGAGTATTGAACACGATAAATGTTGATTTAAACTTTTTCTGGTGATGTTTCTCAGCTTGAAATTGGCAGTCTGGAAAAAACTCGATCAATAATGGCTGAAGAGCTAGTTAAATTGACAAACCAGAATGATGAGCTGGAGGAGAAAGTGAAGGAGCTGCCTAGACTTCGGACTCAGCTGAGAGTAAGTGTCCCCCTCGAGGGCGGTCTGAGGGGCTCCGCGCAGCTGCGTGGAATCTCATGCTGTTATTTATGTAAGATGGGGGGGTGCTTTACCTATTTCTTTGGAAATTATAGAGCTAACATTTGAGTAAAGAACTGTAAAGAAGAATCGGTCCTGCTTGTGCCATGAATTCAGTGTCTTTCACAGAAATGCCAGGCCAGTGCAGGAAAGGGACCAGGTTGTGCCTGGCCACCTGCTTGCCTGTGCGTGCGCTGGGCATGACTTTGAGGGTGCCTGCTCCCCCCCTGGCCCAGCCCACCTCACCTGTCCTGTGGGCTGCATGTCAAGGATTGCTTACCCCACAGTGAGCCCCAGAGTAAGATCTCATCAAGTGCGTGGAAATTAATGGGAAAGGAGAGAGACCACGTCACATGTGGGGGAATCGCAGATTCAGTGGAGAGGTGATCAAGTTATGTTCATCTAGCTCTTTTCCATTTCTTTTTTTGCTGTTTATTCCAACATGTATAGATGGTGATGTGAGTTTAGTTTTTAAAAGCAGGATTACCTATTTTTATTAAATCTGTAATGTATTTAACTGTTGATTCATTTCTGCTAAACTGCAGAAGTTCTATATAGTTATTTTAAAAATTAAAAAATTTTTTTTCAGGATTTGGATCAGAGGTACAACACTATTCTGCAGATGTATGGAGAAAAAGCAGAAGAAGCAGAAGAACTTCGATTAGATCTTGAAGATGTGAAAAATATGTACAAAACTCAAATAGATGAACTTTTAAGACAGCGGCTCAGTTAACTTCTGAACATTGAATTCCCCATCAAGCTGAATGTAAACATTTAATATCTAAATTTAGACTTCCAATAAATTTTATAGAGTTAGGAAACAGAATTTACTGTTGAGTGCAAAAACTTTTTTTAAAACTGTTTTACAGTATGTAATAATATTTGCAGTTAAATTATTTTATGCAATATTTGAACTTTATTTTTGAAATTATTCTTTAAAGATTTATTTTTTAAAGCATCTGACTTTTTTTTCTTTTTCTTTCTTTTTTTGCCTGGAGTAGTACAGAAATTTACTACTGTATCTATGGGTCAGTGTGGCCAGAAAAGCAGAGTGGTGTTCATATATTATTGTAGGTATATAACTAATTGTATCTATAATTTATATGTTTGTATATATTGAGAACATTTAAAGAGTAATATTAACAACCTGAAACTTTGAAATCTTTCGCACATCTTTGTCAACAAATTGTCAACATATCTAATTAGTACTTGTGAAAATGTTTTAATTAATGTTTAAGGAAAAAAGTTATTAAACCTCTAGCTATTAAATTTTAAACTATTTTTTTCTTTACAAGTCACATGGACACTGAAATTTAAAGAGCGAATAATTTAAACTTAAAAACTTTTTTTTTGTGGCAGTACTGGGGATTGAACCCAGGGGCTCTCTAGCACTGAGCTGCACTTTTTGCCCGTTTTATGTTTTACTTTGAGACGTGGTCTTGCTGGGTTGCCCAGGCTGGCCTCGTACATGTAATCCTCCTGCGTCAGCCTTCCAAGTTGCTAGGATTACCAGCGTGGAGCAGCACACCCAGCTTATACAAAAAAAATTTTTAATTAAAATTTACTTTTCCTAGCTCCTACACAATTAAGTGTGAACAAATTTTGGCACCTTTTGGTACCGATGCATAGAAAACTGTACATGTTCCATTTTATCCAGGTATAATCAGACAGTGGAAAATTTTACTTATGACAGTCTTGTGGTGGCATCAGTTAAAACTTCAGTGATTTTGGAGAGGTGTTATTTTATTACCCTGTAAAATGAACCAAAATTAATAAAATTGTTAACATTTGCTCTTCCAAAATAGCTGTTCACATTTTGTAAAGCCATATTTTTGGCACATCAAAAATGAATGATATTATAAAATATGTATAACAACATAGAACAATTATAGGAGTTAATCTAAACATGGCATTTTATAATTTTGTATAATTTTTCGTTTTATTTTTTTCTAAGGCTTTAAGCTTTAGAAACTTGCTGTGCCCTCTTCAGATGATATTTGCTGGAGTGAAGTGGGTGTGTTTAGACGGTGACGCACTTGGACACCTTTTGTCACTGGAAGCTCTCTGCCTGCCTTTACAGCCCTCCCTCCTTACCTGGGGTTTTGCTCTCAGTGGCTTCAGTTGCCCTGGCAACTACAGTGCAAAAATAACAAATGGGAAATTGCAGAGGGAAACAGCTCAATGGTTGTAAATGGTGTGCTCTTCCGAGGAGTGCAGTGGCGTTGCTGTTCCTCACCGTGCTGCTTGGAACGGGCATCCTCTCTTTGTCTAGCATGCCCACATCTGCCAGGTGGCTATCGGATTGGCTGTCACTATGCCATAGCGCCTTACCTTAATGGCCCCAGAGCACTGGTGCAGTGGTGCTGACAGTGTGTTGTATGCAGGAGAAGCAGGGAAGCCTTCCTGTGAACCCAAGGCTCTTGTTGCATGTGCAAATTTTGTAACTGCCCGTGGTCTGAGGCTTCCACCTGAGGTCTGAACACATTCCTGTGGATGGGCTGGACTTACTGACTTGGGAAGAAACACTTATTTCTAGCTACACTGTAAGCATTAGTACTTCAGAATGCAGATATAGGTTAACCATTTTGAAGGATTTGAGAGCTTTTCAGGTGACCTGTGTTATTTCTGTCACTGGACCTGTAGTTTATAGCATTAATAAATATCCTTTCAGTGAAAGTCAAATTCATAAAACTAATTTTCTGCATTTTAGTAGTAAAAAGCAGAGATAATAAAAAGAAATGTGCAGATATAAAAATTTTGCAACATAAATTGCAAAATTTTATGGTCAATTGTTTGAAACCAGATTTTAAGAATTACGAAATAGGTCTTTAAAAAAAATAAAGCTGTTGCAGAGAAAATATTAAAATGAAACTCCTATAGTTTCCAATTTCATAATCTTAAACACGTTTAATTCTCATAATAAAATCAGTTCACCTGGAGCGGTGGCTCAGCGGTTACGGCGCTTGCCTGCATGCGCAGGTACACAGGTTCAAACCCCAGCAACCCACGTACACAAGTGTCAGAGCAACGAAAGGCATGTGGAAAACTCAATAAAAATTGATTCTCTCTCTCTCTCTCTCACTGTCCTTCTCTCTTTAAAAAAAAATAATAAAATCAGTTCACCTAATATTTGTTTTGAACTTACTCAGCCTTTTTTTTTTTTTTTTGTACTGGCGATTGACCCCAGGGACACATTGCTGGCCCTTTTTATTTTTAATTTTGAGACGGGGCCTTACTAAGTTGCTGAGACTGCCTCAGCCTCCTGACTCACTGGAATTTCAAGTGTGGCCACATCTGACTCAATTTTAAAATGACAAGTAACTACTTAAGAAGCTGTATTACTGTTACTCTATCTACAAATTAGCAGCTGATTTTCACACTGACCCTTATTTTGATGATCATTTTGATAGTCCGTTTTCTGAAATGTTGTGGGAAGCAGCGGAATTGTATTAAATGTTGGTTGCCATAGTTGTCACGAAAACTTCTCTATCTGTATTCTAGTAAAATAGTAATCATATTTAAATTGACAAAAGTAGTTTTCAAGTAGAGGTTTCTGTTCTTGAAAGAAAACAGGACAGGAATAACCTCAAGGATCTCAAAAGTAGAAGAGGCCTGGGTTTGGTGGCTGGGAGTGTGCGGACAGGTCAGCACCGACTGTGGCCTCCGTCCAGCTGTGGAGGCTATTCAAGGCTGTTATTTGCTGCCTCTCCTCTGCCTCTTCCTGACAGCTCGGTGGTTGTGCTGTGGCTGGCAAGTAGTGTGCCCAAATATATCTGCATTGTGATTTCAGGTGCCTCACGCACAGACCGTTTCCAACCTAGGGAATCATGAGCTTTTGCAGGAAGGTAAGTGAAAAGGATGTTCAGGATGATGTCTTTTCTTCACGACCCCTCCATTGTCGTTTGCTTTATTAACCAAAAGTTTTATTTGCGTGCTTATTAAAAGCCTGCTATTCATGGTACTTAGAAAATAGTAGGGAAAAAAGATGATGGTGGTTGCAGATGTTTCTATTTTTTACTGTGTGGAATGCGAGCACGCCTGCGGTCCCGTGCGTAGCGTTCTTCTCCATGAAAACAAAGCTGAACTAATTAACCCAATTCCAGGTCAGTTCTCAACTGTAACCACACATTTTATAAAGGACTTAAGGTGTGATTTAAACTACAGATTATGTCAGTTCTCACTGAGATAATATGAATACGCGTGGCTCTGATTTAAGATTTAAAATAGCAATAATGTATTTCATTTTTAACACAGTTCATAGTAGTAGGTACCAGTAAGTGAAGGTGGCATTGTTGTGTGAAAATTGTAGAACTCTGGAATTTGTATTTTAAGAAAATGAGGAGAGGGCCAACTTTGACTTACACTAAGCATTACTAGTGTTAGGCCTCATGTTTCTAATGAAGGTCATTCTTGGAAAACCCTAATCTAAGAGCCTACATTATGCTAGACTATTGGTGACTGCTAGATGGGTCATGTGTTCTATTTTAAATCTTTTTCATTTTCTGTTTGTTGGATTTGAAGGCAGTCTGGACATGCTGCCCAGGCTGCCCTTGAACTCAAGATCTTCCTGCCTCAACCTCCCCTGAAGCCACCATGCCCAGCTGGTAAACAGCACTGAGACACACCCTAACAGTTTCCTGCCACGTCTGTGTTGTCCGTTCCTTAGTGCGTGTTGCTTGTATCAGGAAGCGCTTTCTCCACAGTGCCGTTTTAATGTTTCATTGCATGCATGCATGCATCACGTTTCAGACATTTGGTAGTTGACCCATCTTGGTATTATTACTAGTGCTACAGAGATAGTGAGATCGCTAATCTCTGGTCTATTCCAGATCCTATTTTCAGTTATTTTGTAGTTACTGATCATACAGGAGCTCTAGTTTCTTAAATTTTTGAGCATACGCCATACTATTTTTCATAACTAGCTGTACCATTTTGAATAACTGCTGCCTTCACAATATGCCTTGTGCCTGTTAGTAAACCAGATCCTCTTACAAGATAGAAGGGAAATCAAATTATCTCTTCTTAGTACTAAAATATTTTTTTCCTCAAAAAACTCAAAATTCTTCAGTATTCTGCAGTTGTGATGCAAAGAATTTACCCTTAGAGCTGTCTGGAATTCTCCCACCCTGTTCCCCTCCCAGGAGAGCTAACTTTCTAACATTAAGACCTCAAATAGTACTGGCAGGAGGGAGTGAGAGGGCTGTTTCTGTGACGTCAAAGGCTCTGCTTGCCGTGGTGGCTCGTGTGGGCAGAGAACATGGTGCATGGGGACAATGCCAGCCATACCCATTTGTGTCTTTCCAAATTACAGTCTTAACTTTTATTATTTTTTTTTAAGAGAGAGAGGGACAGTGAGAGAGAAAAAATCCATTTTATTTACTTTGTTACACGTGGTCTTCATTGCTCCGACACTCCATTGTATATGTGGTGCTGGGGCTCAAACCCAGGACCTCACACATGTCAGGAAAGTGCTGTACCAATGAGCTACCTTTCCAGTCCCTGAAATTAATTATTAACGTCCCCAGGGTACAGTTGGGGGCAGGTAGAAGCTAAGCGGTAGGCCTAGTGGGAGGACTTCTGGTCAGGAGGGTTGTCCTTGGAGGGATGATGGGACCCCAGCCCTTTCCCCTTCCTCTCTCTCACTTCCTAGCCCTTTGTTCTTCCATGTGCTCCCCACCATGACAGGCTGCAGGGCTAATAGGCCACAAGCTATGAACCAAAATAAATCCTTTCTCTTTATAAGATGTTATCTTTTGTATTTGTTATAGTAACAGAAAGCTGACATAGTATATTCAACCGGTCTTCTACTGGTAGACATTAGCAGTTATGTTAAATGTTTTTACACAAAATTAAAAATCAGATTTTAACATTGATTTTTGGGGTAAATTGCATGCTGAAAATGGATGTTACAGTAACAGAATTAATTTTTTTTAAAGGGGGAGAGAGAATCAATTTTATTTTATTTTTTGTCTTGATATTTAGTTTTTCCAACACTTAGTTGTTGTGTATGTGGTGCTGGAGTTTGAACCTGGGTCCTTGTGCAAGTGCACTACCACTGAGCCACTGCTCCAGCCTCTAAACTCATGTTTTTAAAGGCTCTTTATGTCTATTTCCTCAAAGTCTTCATGACCTTTCAAAGTGTAGCCATTTAAAATAGCACCATGTAGATGTCATACCAGTTTGATTGGTTTAAATGTTTGCAATTAGAGTAAACTACTTTTAGAAATCTTTCTCAGGTATTACTATAGACATTTTAACTGTACATCACTAGGGTAAAACCAGCTTGTTTACAATAATGTATTTTGAATGAACTAACAGGAAAGCTACATTTCCTGCAACAACAAAAATAGGGTGGTTGCCAATTGGCTGAGAAAGCATTTTTTTTTTTTTTTAAGAATTCCGGTATTGGACTGGGAGTGTAGCTCAAAACAAAAAGCAAAACAAAAACCCACCTGGGCTGGCACCAAAACAAACCAAAATTATCGTTTTTATTGGTGTGGGTAGGCAAAATATAAATCAATGGAGCAACGGTTCTCTTAGAGCCTGCCTAACATGAAGAGTGACTGGGTTGGCGCACGTGAAGTGGGTTAGCGCAAAGCCTGGCACTTGTTACACACTATGCATGCTTTTGCTGTCATTTAAACGGAAAAAAAGAGAGGCTCCGGATACTTAATTTAGCACATTACTAACAGAGTTGTAACCATTCCTAGAACAGAGCATCTTGAAACCGTGCTTAGAATGCACGTAAGCCTTTGGTCTGCACTGGACACCAGCGACTCTGCCTCGGGGCCCTTTGGCTTTTGCCGCCTCCACTGCGCTCAGCTGCCTCAGTCCTTGGCGGAGCCCCTGACCGCGCTGCCGAAGGCGCGGGCCGGGAGCCGCAGGCAGTGGGAGTGGACAACATTAACAAGCAATCGTAACTGAAATAAGGCCTGAACCCTAACAGGGGTGGGCACGGACGCTCTCGTCGCGCGGACTCCGGGGCTTTCTCACCAGCAGTCTCCAGATCCGAAAGCCAGGGCAGCCTCTGCCCGACGTGAGAGAGCGGCGAGGTTCTGCCTCCGTGCCCGGGAGAGAGCGGACGCCCGCTGGCCCTCCGCGCCGGTCCTGGAGTCGCCCGGGCGCAGCGCCGCTCACTGCCAGGTAGGGGACCGCGCAGGGAGGGGCCAGGGTCCTTCTGCGCCGCTCCCGCTCGGCCCTGGCCGGGTGGCCGGGTAGCAGGCGGCGGCACTGACCTCCGGGGCGCGGGAACGCAGCCGCGCCGGCCTCGAGCCCCCTCCGCGCGCGCCCCGCCCCTGTGCCCGCCCCCGGAGGCTCCCGGGCGCCCCCTGGCCCCGCGGCGGCACCGAGGTTTCCGGTGGGCCGCCGGCGGGGTGTGACGACTCCCAGCTCCGCTCCTTGGCGGCCGCCGTCTGCAGGTCTCCGCGGCTCCAGGTGGGCCTCGGCGCGACCCCCGAGCTGCGTCCGCCGTCCCCGCTGCGCCCGCGCCCTGCGCCGCTCTGCCGCGGCCTCCGGGAGGGCTGCAGCCTCCGCAAGGCCTCCGCCCCTTCCTTATCCCCTGCGGCCAGACGCGGGCTGCGGGCACCTACCCTGGCGCGTCCCGCCTGTGCGTTCGGCCTCCCTGGCGCCTGCAGTAGCGCGCAGAGCCCGGGAGCTGGCGGGCCGCCGGCCTGCGCCCAGTCGGCCTTGCTTCCCAGGCCCCTCCCAGGGCACCGGGAACCTGTGCGCGCACCCTGGGGTCGCGGCATCCGGGCGATTCCGGGCAGAGCCTGGCTGGCGTCGCCAACTAGGGCGCAGGGTCTGCGTGGTGGCATGCGCTGGTTGCCCCGCTGGGGAGGGGGCTGACGTTGTGGCGCACAGCTGTGGCACCCCTGCCCTGGCTAGTCTGGCTGCCAGGCCCTTTCTGAGCCCTGCTCATACCCGCTGTGGGACTTGGGGACACGAGGGGGACCCGCCACTTAGAAGTCCTAATGTCTCAGTGCGATTGCTCCACACTCCCTCACAGAGCATTACCTGTGTCGCCGCTGTGGCCCCATGGACCCCAGGTTTCATCTCTCACCATTTTTCAGATTTTGTCCTCTTTCCCTCCTGTCTTTAGGCCTGTGGAAATCCAGGCAAGGGATTTGGAGCGTGGAGAACGCCAGCTGTTCTGGCAGAAGAGAAAGCAGCATAACCCCTAAAGCTGCGCATCCGGGGTTCTGCGAGGCCCTCGCCAGAGTACTGCACCCAAGAAGACTGTGCCGGCCGGGCATTGTGCTTTCATGCACCAGAAGCCGTCTCCATCCCGCTCATGCAAGTGGGTACCTGCCCAGCAAGAGCCAGGTTCCAGGTTCTGCATCCGCGGTTTAGTTTTTTCCTAAAATATGAATGCCTAAGTGTTACCTCTTCTCCAGGGGTGGGGGTCCAGTTATGGCCAGAGCTCACTGCAAGACAGTGAATTTGCATAGCCAAAGTTCAGGACTTGGTGGAAGCAATGATGCTGTTACCCAGGGGGCAAGTCAAAGGACACGGTGGCCTACCTATGGGACACTCAGGCCAGCACCTACGCCCTGCAGAGAGGGTTGTTGTCCTGAGAACCAGGACTGCTGTTTGCCAACTGATGGGTACCCTCCCTCCCAAACTGTCCTTGGCTGTGCAGAGTGGGCCTTCTTTCCTGCTCGCCAGCACACTCTTCCTGCCAGGTCCTTGTGTTGGGCCAGGCCTCAGGTTTGCTTTGAGAGGTATGGTATTTAGTGAGAAAAGAGGGAACATCCCCAGCTGGGCCTCCTGGTAAAGCATTTCTCATTATTTTCTTGCATGATATCCCCTTTAAATCAGACCACTCCTAAATGGTTACGTCTGTGTTAGCATGCTTTTGAGGTGATGCATTTCTTTTCTGACATGTTTTAGATTCTTGAAACATCAACAGCTTCTAATACTGTGTTTTGAACTTTATAAGGTCCCAACTAAAATGCTAATTCAGATCAGATTTACAACAGGAAAGGACCTGTTCTTCAGGCTGCCTGGGTGAAAACCCAGGGTTTACTACTCTCCAGGGAGGAGTGTGTCTTCCTGGTGTCCCTCTGTGTTGGACATAGCGGTACCTTCTGAAGACTGAGTCACTGAAGGTCCTCCCATGCTCCCAGTGAGCAGCAGAGGTTCCTGAGGGCATCCTGGGTGTATCATGGCTTCCTTGGCTGCTGCAGGGCTTCATTAAGAAGCCCAGGAACCAGAACAACAGGGAAGAGGCCCTCTGAAGCAGCTGTGAATGGCGTGCTCCCGGCTGGGAGCGTGTGGGACAGGTGTGGCCTGTGAGATCAGCACCTCCCTGAGTGAGTGAGAAATCCAGGGAGGCTGTGACCACAGTGGCTTTGCACAGCTTTTGAAGGCCACTGTTAGGGCACAGTCTTTGGCAGACCACAGGTGACCTGTGCCCTGCTGGAAGGTGGGCTGAGGATGGCACTGCTCCCGCTGTGCCCACAGGACTCAGCGCTCTGTTGGCCTCCACCATGAACTTGGTGGTTGCTTCTTGTCCAGACTGACTTGCTCTGAGCCATAACACCCCTTTTCCTCTCTTGCTGGCATCTCCCTTGCCTTCACTCAGGTCTCTGACCCCCAAGGCTTATGAACATTTGGTTATAAATACTTGCAGAGCTCTCGTTTCCTCCACATGTGTGTTTGAACACTGCACCCATAATTAACCCATCTAACCCACAGCAGCCGGTGGAGATGCTGGCTGTGATTTTCATTTCAGTGGTGGTATGGTTCAGGCACAGGAAGGTTAAACACTGGGCTTCAGACCCAGGCGACGGAGGTCAGCGTGCATGCTCTTAGCCACTGTGCTGTGCTGCCCCCCAGAGTACCTTCCTATGTCTCAGTGGTCGTCTTTGCTAATAAAGTTTTATTGGAACGCAGCCACCCACACTCAGTCCTGTGTGATCCTGGGCTGTTCTCAGCAGCAGCACTGTTGAGACCCTGTGCCCAGCAGAACGCGCTCTTCCTCTGCAGAAGCAGTTTAAGGCCCCTGGTCTGCAGCCCTTGCCCTTGTCTGAGGCTGTCTGTTTATTCCATGGTCTGTGCCTTTTGCAAGAGGTTGCAAGCTAGCACAGCCTTTCTTGTCAAGTTCAGCTTGAGCTGGGCTCTTTTTCCTTTCCACAGGAAAGGAACACATGGATCTTCTTAGGTGCCTGATCAGCACGGTGTCTGAGTCTTAAGAGGGGCAAAGGGCTGAACCTTGTGCGAAGCTGATGGGGTGCAGTACTGGGCTTCTGTGGAGCCACGGGATTGGGAGCAGGACGTGAGCAGCTAGCATGTGTAGCTGTGCACATGGATTCTCCCAGGCAATGGCCTCCTGTGTCAATCCCTGCAGGGGCCGGGCTGCAGACCCCCACTTTTCTTCCTGTGGAAAGATGGGGAGTGTTGGGTAGAAAAGCCGGGGTCTGCTGCCAGGGTCTTCCTAGGACTCCCCTTTACAAAAGGACAGCTTTTCAGAGTGTTTCTGTGTCTGCAGTTTCTCTGAATGTTCAAGCTGACATATGCCAAAGACATGAATTCGGTGTGTGATGCTTTCTCCTCCATGTGTATGGTGAGCTGCTAAAAGTGCCAGACCTGTGGCAGGTGCTGCATGAGCTTTGGTGAATACAGGAGCGTCACTCCGTGCTGCGGCCAAGTGCTCTGTCCTTACGCTCCTGTGGCTCTCCACTCTCTTTGGCTCTTGAAAGAAGTTTGCTAATGAGGATGTTTTCCGTTTCCGGCCTAGGTCTGGAGGTTGCTATGTTAATGCTGCTTGTCTTTGGAGCATTACTGCATGAGGTCTCACTGAGTGGCCAACATGAGGCCCACGGGGTTTCAGGAGAGGCCCTGTATGACTACGCCAGCCTCCGCCTGCCACGGGAGCACATTCCCTTCTTCCTGCACAACAATAGGCACATCGCCACCATCTGCGAGAAGGACGCACACTGTCCATATAAGGTGGGAGTCGCTCTTATCCATTCTTGAAAGCACGGTGCAGGCGGGCTTTCTAGTCCTGTGCAGTGTGGAACTGAAGGTAGCTTTCTGACCATCGGACAGAACTGTGAGTCAGTTACTGCTTTAGCTCATCCCACGACACGTCTAGTGACTAAACTTGTCTGAAAACCACGTCCACGCCCAGGAGTGACATTTGGTGTCTACACTGCTGCTAAACTAGGCCGCCAGTCCTGGCTGCATGCTCTGTAAATGAAGCAAATCAGAATTTAGGCAGAAAAGGGCATTTGTTCAAAGTGAAGAATTGACAGCTCCTCCTTTTCAGCGGCACCTACGAGGTCACTGTGGCTCTTAACTTCAGTAATAACACCTCAGCCTCTCTCCAGACAAGGCTGTGGGTTGAAAAGGCATCAAATAGGCGCCCATTAAGGCATCTCCGACAGGCAAGAAGATCAAAGCTGGGCACCGGGAGGCGCTTCCTTTCCCACGCACTGGCGCAGGAAGCACATGGAAAAGCAGATCCTGGAATCCCACCCGTATGGCTCCAGGGCCTGCAGAGAAGTCTGGCCGGCAGCCCCTTCTGTGTCCTTCAAGGGCCGAAGCGTGACCTTGAGGGTTTCTGCCGATCTTGGTTGATAAACAGAGTTCCTGGTCCCCTCAATTTAGCTGTGCTTCTTTTGGTAACAGAAGTTCCAACTTGTGTGTCTTCTTAGGGACCGATTTTAGAACAAGTTTGTCCTCTGAAAAAGGCAGTGTTTGAAGCCAGAATTTAAACAAATTTGAATTCAAGTCGTAAAGCCCAGATTTTTGATTAGGGGACAGACATGGGGGCAACAGAGAGCCTTGGGACTGCTATTCTTGGAATTTACTCTGGGATCGTGAATCATGTGGTAAAGTGTGACAGTTCTATCAAGGTTGGTTTTCTTAGTGGGAAAATCTGAGTGTTCACTCTCAATGTCAGAAGGAAGAGTGGTCTAATGTGCGTGTTTTCTGTTGTAGGAACACTTAGAAAATCTGAACTACTGCTGGGGTTACGAGAAATCCTGCCAGCCAGAGTTCAGGTTTAGTTACCCAGTTTGCAGCCCGGGATGGTGAGTTTCCCCAGGGAATATCCTGCTCCATTTAAAATTCTGCTTTCTCTGCAGTGCGTGGGGATGGGTTGATTGCCAGCTGGACTTTCTGTGTTAGATAGCAATTCCTTTAGATATTAATTTGCTGTCCAGTCACAAATTCACCTCAACTGCCTCACACTAGGTGGGAATGTCTTCATTTCCTCTGCCAGAGGGAGAAAATGGCTTGCAGCAGACAGGGTCTCCCCAGCGTGTGCTGAGGAGCAACAGAGAGCTTCCTTACATTCTGTGAGACGCTTCCAGCTTGTGCCAGGCGGATAGGGTGAAGAAAGTGGCTGTCTTGGGTTCCAGATGGCCCTGACTTCATACATGCCTGCCATGTCTCTGTCATAAGAAGACAAGTCTGTGAATGGCTTCTTTTGGTAGCTTCATGTACAGAAGGACCTTCAGGGGGGAAACAATGATAGGATAAGTTAAAAAAAAAAGATTGAAGTAAAGCAGACTTGCAGCAACTTAGTCTGGAGAAAGAAAGCTCAAGGTCCGGCAAGAGGCAAAGGGGGAAAGCAGCCACCCTTTCTCACAAACAGGGTGGACACTGTGCAGGCAGCCCAAGACATCTTCTGGAAGCAGGCGGACTTTGGGTTCGCCAGGGAGCGGCTGGAGGAGGTGCGCGTGATGTGCCGGCCGGGGAGCGTGGTAGGTGCTTGGCTCTTCCCTCACGCACGCGGCTTTCACTGTTCTTAGCCAATTTCATGGTTTAGGTTATAATGTAAACACAGGAAAGGAACCCCTCTCCCCGTTGGCTTAGAATTTCATTCAGCATCCCGAAATGGGTCGTTCTGTTCCCTTGAAGCTGTTCTCCTTCCTCATGTCATTGGAGAGTTATATCTCGTGGCTGTTAAAATCCTCGATCCTCTGCCTCCTGTGCTAAGAGGAACCTGGGTGGAGTCTGCAGATCCCTTCCAGGTCACTGGGGAGGATGAATGCCCCCCGCAGGCGTCTCCCCTCCTGAGCCCTGCACAGTTTGCAGTAAGCTTCCCTGGGTGTCCTCTGGTTTGTCTTACAAGTGTTACAGCCGATAGGCAGAGCAGATATCCTGAGCCACTTTGCTACAGCAGAAAACAGGGTCTTCAGAGGAGTTAAGCAACTGCTCCAAGCCCACCCAGCACTCTGATTGATCTCATGCCTAGAATTAGAAGTGAGATCGTTTTCAGTGTACTTTCCTCCACTGCACGTCCCACCCCGTGGGGAAGACTAAGGCATGGTCAAGAGGTGGTTTGAGGTGGTCAGAACCCAAGTTCACTTCCTGCCTCGGGCAAGACAGCCTGCTTGTGTTTCAGTTTCCTTAGCCTTAATGCTGAGCCTGCTTTATAGTGTGCTGGGAGGATGAAATTAGGTTCTGCTTTTAAAATTGCTCAGTGCAGGGCCTGGCTCCCTGCCAAGGGTTCGGTGTTTTTAAACGTCGATGGAGCTGTAAGCACGTAGGACTAAGGTCCGCTATTCCCTAGGCTCCAGCAAACCTGCACCCTGGATGTGGCCTTCTGTTGCCTCCAGGAAGACTGAAAAACAAGAAAAACTACTTACAAACAGAATCCATGCTCTCTAGTGATATTGGGGGTGTCGTTTAACAGAGCTGTTGGCAGTTGAGCAGAGAATAGAGGTAGCTGGGAGGCTAGCCTTCACCTGCCCCGCCGCAGGCGTCCGGCTTGACTTGGCACACTGAGGCTGGCGGAGGCTGCGGAGGCGCGAGGGCCAGGGAAGAGCCACAAACCACCTTGCACACTCGCGGCAGCTGTGGAAGGCTCTCCCGGCCCAGGGTGACCTCAGCGTGTGTGCCGTCAGAGTCTCACCCCGCACCCACGTAACACGTCGTAGCCTGGGTGGCCCATGAGCAGTAGACCTTCCTCCCTCAGTTCTGGAGGCAGGGAGTCTGAGATGAAGGTGCCGGCACAGATGGGTTCCTGTGAGGGTCCTCGTCCAGCTTGCAGAGAGCCGCCCACCTTCATACGTTGCCCGGTGCAGAGAGGGAGAGGGTCCCTTTCAGAAGGGACCAACCACCAGGGCTCCGATCCTGACCTGACTACCTGCCAGCTTCATCACACTGAGCCTTGCACCGGAGTTCTGCACAGAAGCATGACATCGTCCATTGCAGTCTTCTACTCACCGCAGAGTCCAGCACACCACGCAGGTCCGGATGAAAGCCCACATTCATTGGAAGCGCTAGGAAAATACTAAATCAGCATTTGCATCTGCAAGTGAGATCCAGGGGGCAGCGTTTTAACGAGCTCCCTCTGAGCGCAGGTAGAAACAGGCTCTGTTGGCCCTTCAGCTCCTTCATTCGGTTATTTTGAAGATGATCTCCTTGTTGCCTACCTACAGTAGAAAATGGTACATTTGTGAAAACACCACACTCACCTAAGGGACCTGCAGTACTCCTGACCCTGATTGCCAGCCTGATGGCCTTGTGGCCCATCCTGCTGCTCCCAGGTGGCCTCTGATTGCAGTGGGCAGCTGCCCCCGGCCTGCGCTGGGGTGTCTCCGGCATGTCTGTGCTTCTTGCTCTGTCTGGCTGTCTTTGGGGAATGATTTTTCACATAGCTGTGCATAGCCCTGGTTCTGACTGCTTCTTATGGGGGCAACTGGACGGAACCACACCTACAACTCGGCTCTGAAGTAGGTGGTGATGCAGAGAGAGCATTTGGGAGTTCTCCATGGCAACCTAGCAACAGGGGAGCTGCGGCAGGGGACCCTGACACATGCGGCCAGCTTCCCTCCTCCCTGTGTCTAGTCAGCTTGGTGCATCCTCAAAGTGGTCACGCTAACTGCTGGGCAGGATGACCACACCTGACATCCCAGCTGTGAGGGAGGCTGAGGCAGGAGGAGCCTCAGCAGTTTAGCCAGACTCTGTCTCAAAACAAAAACGTAGAAAGGGCTGGGGGTGTAACTCAGTGGTAGAGTAAGTGCCCCAGTACCAAAAAAGCCAAACAAGGAAACAGGGAAGGCCGTTTTCCTTTTCTCAACCGCATTTCAGAGCGACTCCAGCCTGCGGTGTTCCCGTTACCTTCAATACTGCAGAGCAACCAATCTGTACCTGGACTTCAGAAGCATCCGGAGAGATGATGACAGGTACGTGCTGTTAAACTTAGTAAACGTTCTCAGAGGTTTTGCGTCCAGGACTGTCTCGGGCTTCCTTCACACGGAAAGGGGTGAGGGGCTGGGTAGCAGGTGCGGCAGGGGTGACCCAGACGAGTCATGAGGTGACCACAGTGTGAACTTCGCTCACAGGCCCTGGAAAGACTCAGGCGATCCTGCCACTTTTGTATAAGTTTGGGGATTTTTTTCCCCTTTTTTGCAGGGCTGGAGAGCCAGGCAAGTGTCTATCTGCACCTGAGCTCTACCCTCATCCTACTTTTGCAGATGTCTTAAATTTTCCATCTAAATTCAGTTGTCTTGCTAAGTGATGGGAATGCCAGGTGGTTTTGTGGCTGTGTAGACACTAGAGTGTTCAGGCAGCCAAGACATCCAGGATGCTCCCTGGCGATAAAGCCTTAGGGGCCCTCATCCAGAGTGTGGTTCCTGGACCGGAATGTCATTGTTCAAGCAGCACCTGGCTGTATCTAGATTCTCATGGAAAATTAATTTTGTAAATTGGCAATCCGTCTTACAATTCATGGGCTTGAGTCATTTTAAGTTTTAATTTTTAAAATTTTTTTGGGGGGCACCAGGAATTGAACACAGGGGCACTTAACCACTGAGCCATATCCCCAGCCATTTTATTTTTTATTTTGAAATAGGGTCTTGCTAAGTTGCTTTGGGCTTCACTTAGTTGCTGAGGCTGGTTTTGAACTCCCAATCCTGTCTCAGCCTCCTGAGCTGCTGGGATTACAGGTGTGCACCACCACACCCACTGTGGGCTTGAGTCCTGAAAAAGTTTTCTAAACTTGGTTTTTTATTACATACTAGATTCAGGGAAGATTTTTTCCGGAGAGGTGAAATTGGAGGACACTGTGAGCTTGATGTCAACTTGTTGATGTCTCAAGGTCAACGCAAAAGCCCTCTACAGTCTTGGTAATGTGATCTTTCCTTTTTTAAAAACACATGTCTCTAAAATATTTGCCTTTACCTGTTGGCATTTGCAGATTTAGATAGGGACATGAAAATGTGACTTAATTTTAGCTCATTTCAAGCAGTGTTTCTCAGCTTGCCCAGGCCTGAGCTGCTGAGGAGCTCAGAGGAGGTGTCGTTGCACCTGAATCGATCATACCTGCCCATACAGTGTCAGGAAGTGTGGCTATTGCTCACAAACCAGAGAAAACGCCACTCCAGAAGGGAATTCTTGTGCACTCATCATCACTACGTGTATTTTGGGGAACACGTTGTTTTTTAAAAATGCGCACGCTTTGAAATGTAGGAAAGCTAGAAGGGGTGTAGCGTGGATTATCAATCGGTGAACTCACCGCCCAGCCCCTCCAGGCCCTGCCCTGGCTTCTCCACTGCTTGTTGACACATTTTTAGACTCGTGGAGTTTTAGAAGTGGAACAGGGAGTCCCCACTGTGCTGTGGCCCCGGATTTCTGTAAGAATGGCATTCGGTGCAGCACAGGGTGACAGCCAGGAGACGGGCCTGGGTGCAGCATTGGCAGCCCTCACAGGCAGGTTCACCAGCTCAGGCAAACGTGCACTGGGCCAGGATTGGAGGTGTCCAGAGCACGCGGGGCTCCGCCTCATGGCCACGCAGCCTACACTCATGCACTGAGTTTTCGAGGTCAAACATTCAGGCCAAGCATAATAAAGGACCAGTGCTTGTGCAGTGTTCTGCAGTCTCCAGGGAAGTTTCTCCTGCACCTCGACCTGGCATTTCCATTCCTAGTACGTTTTGATGTCTGACTCTGTTCCCTTGGGTACAGCTGTGTTAGCGACTCTTGCTGTGCAGCACACTGGCCCCACATGTCCCCAAGGCACATTTGTATGTATTAGCTATAACTTTGTAACAGATGACTCCAAAATCTAGCAACTGAACCCAACAAACATTTGCCGTCTCACGTTGCCTCTGAGGGTGGATTTGAGAGCATCTCGAGGTGTCCCCTGAGGCTGTGTTCAAGTTCCTGGCCAGGGCTGTAATCATCTCTAGACTCAGTCACTCCAAATGCACTCATGCTGGTGACCAGAAGATTCAGCTTGTATTATGTGGACCTGTCCCCAGTGCTACTCACAGTGTGACAGTGGCTTCCTCCAGTCTAAGAGGAGCCCCAGGATAGAAGCCTCAGTGATTGTGTAACGGGATCTCCTAAGCGAGGCACCCGTCACTTCTGCTGAGTCCTACTGGCAGGTGAGCCCCTGGGCCACACCACCAGAGGAAGGAGGAGCCTCCACCCCTTGGCAGGTGCATCTAGAGTTGAGGAACGCAGGGTGTGGGATGTCACAGCACTGTGTTTTAAAGGGACCTGTTTGCTGTTTGTTTTGCGTGAGAGGTGATCTTAAGGACGGGGAGGATCAGAGGCCCTTTGTGGTCTGAATATCTCTTGCTCCCTGCTTGTGGTTGTCTTGTTGGCAAGAAACCTGTATCCTGTGGCTTCCCAAAAAGTCTTCTGAGAAATAGCCTTTCTATCTTTCGGGGGCACCCAGCTGCGTCTGCTGCCTCTCTGGGCTCTAGATGACTTTTGGAATTTGATCTTGGTCATATTCAAGAACCGTAGGTCAGTTTCTCTGCCCACTGCCCTTTGAGCCTCCTGAGCTGTGGCAAATGCGCTTCGCTGGCAGATTATTCAGCCAACATGACGTGTAGGTCTCTTTTTTGTATGGTGGGCTCCCCATTTAGCTGCCTTGCACATGACACTGAATTTTAGAATCATTCTGTTCCTGTCTCAGCATTAAAGCTGATGTCAAGTGCACGAATGTCAAGGAGTTTGAAAAGCTGCTCTTCGCCAGAGGACTGCCTCTGCTTGTGGGAAACAGAGGCCAGCTGATGAACACACCCTAGTTACAGTGTTGTGATAGGAAGAGTCACTTAGAGATTAAATCCCAATTCACAATTCCAGGTTTGCTGAGCTCCGAACCTACACTCAGCTCAATTTCAGACCCATAGAAGATGGCAAATGTGACCTTGTTATTGAAAAGCCAACGTATTTCATGAAATTAGACGCAGGTAAGACGTTAATGTGTCGTGTATGTGTGGCTTGGTGCAGCTTTGCTCTTCTTGATGCACATCCGAAGCCATTTTCTGCGGATCTTTAGAAAGCACTGTGACCCATTGTGCCTTTGCTTTTTCCTTCCTACTCTGAAGTCAATGAACTAGTTTGAACTTCCTGTTATTTTACACTTTTGGTTTTCTAGAAGAAACCCTCACATTTATACCAAATGACTTAATCAAAATAACAAGATGAGTAGGCCTGTTGTCCCCTCTGAAACTAAATTTACCCATCTGGTTTCTCTAATCACCTGACTTAAGATTGTGTCTATTGTTGTTGTTTTGGTACCAGGGATTGAACCCATGGGTGCTTAACCACTGAGCAACAATCCCAGCTCCTTTTATTTTTTATTTTGAGACAGGGTCTTGCTAAGTTGCTCAGAGCCTCATTAAATTACTGAGGCTGGCCTTCAATTTGAGATCCTCCTGCCTCAGACTCCTACTTGCTGGGACGACCTGTGTGCATCACCATTCCTCGCTAGATTGTGTTTTATTACAGTTTTTAAAATTTAGAGGTCATGGTTGTTCTGTGGGTGAGAGACAAATGCCCATAAATTTCCCCCGTCCTGCCCAGGCACACTTTCTGGTATTTCCGTGACGAAAGTGATCTTTCAGGTCTTTGGGAAGTTACCACTGCTGTATATTCTTGGGAGAAAAAGGACTCGGGAGTTCTTTTCCTCTCTGTGCCTATGGTTCTGCTAAGCTTGCAAGCACCACTTTAACTTCATGAACTGTAGTAGCTCTGGAGAGGAGAAACACAGCTGTAACCCTGTCCTGATGAGAGACAGGGAGGCCTCGCTGCACCTTGGGGACAGTCAGGAGAGGCTGGGCTCATGGTGAGAGCCTGTGGTAGGAACCGAGAAGCACCATAGGCTCCTGAACACGGCTCCTGTCTCTGCCTGCTCAAGTCCTGATTCTTACAAGTGTTGGATTCAGCAAGAAGACATGTTTGTGATTTTGAAGTAAGGGCAAGTAAATATGCCACGTTTAAGTTCTGGGTCATCTTCAAAGCTATGCAAATTGAGAAGGGGCAAAGAAACACTGTCCACCTGCAGAAGCAGGACGCATGGGCTCTTGGATTTGTGCAGCTCCGGTGTAGGGGCATGAGGTGGGGGGGACAGGCCAAGGCAGGCGTGTCCCTCACGCTCTTGTCCTGTTTGCCTGTCTCTGCCGACCCTTGGCCAGGTAGAGAGCGTTCTGCAGAAGGAGAGGCTCTCGGGGCTCTTCTCCCAGGGTGGAGCCTGTGTCTGCCCTGACTAGAAATCCCTGCAGCGCTCCATCTGTGCTCCATTCCTTGATAAATGGATGTTGCCCTGGAGCCACCGTGGCTGCGTGGACGACTGGGGAACGGGGATGAGTTCCATAGAACTTTACTTTTCCTGTTAATTTGATAATATGCCAAGATTTTTCTGGGTGAAAAAACCAGCCTTTCCAAACATCATCTAAGATGCTAGGTTGAGAAGATCTGAGTAGGTCTTGCTCTTGTTATTCACTGTGGAAATGAACTCAGGATATTGTAGTTTCTGCTTTCAAGAGTCCCTGTTTAAAAAAAAAAATAAGAGTCCCTGTTTTTCTACTCAACGCTTTCCTTCCTTGAAAATGCATGTCGTGAGTGTCACTTCTTGGGACATCAGGCCACGTAGCTCCACACCTTTCAAGTTGACTGCTAGGTACACCTTACCTACGTCAGGAACATGCATGTTCTGTGCCTTTTTAATGCGTGCCATGAGAACTCGCAGGTGGTGGCAGCTGCAGTCCCCTCTGCTCTCTGACCTGGTGGGTCCTGGTTGAAGGTCTCACTCTGTGCCAGACCCAGGGGTGGGCACTTAAAAGGACCTGCCTGCTCTTTGGATTTCTTGGGACACAGCAGGAGCTCAGACAACCTGTTCCCCATTTCCAGTGGAGAAGCCCAAGCTTGGGGACTTTGTGAACTTGCCCAGTTGTGTCCCTCGATGCTCCTGAGCTGGGCTTTTGGTTCTTCTGACCCCAGAGCTCTTTCAGTTGGAACATGACACGAGCCTCTGTTCCCAGTGCAGTTGACTAGGACATATACCTCTGTATCTCAGGAATAGTGTGGGCAGTAATTAAACGGCAGCAGAGACAGCAAGAGAAACTGCCAAACTGTCACCTGTCCCCATGGATTTCTAAAGAAAGGATCAGAAGGAATAACAATTCATCTTCATCCCTGTAGTTCTAGTGCATGGTCAGAAAAAAGTCCTATGTGTTCCCCCACTTACTGCCACTGAAGTCCACCACTGTCAGTGACGGGGGGAGGACAGATGCCTCTCTGCTGCATGTCAGGGCTGAGTGATGTGGCTCTTTCCCAACACCAGGTATCAACATGTATCACCACTTCTGCGACTTCCTCAACCTCTACCTCACCCAGCACGTGAACAATTCCTTTAGCACCGACGTGTACATCGTGATGTGGGACACCGTAAGTACCTGCTGCCCCCTGGGACAGCCTCCAGGCACACGCGTGGCTCTGTCCCCACATGCAGTGCAGCCAAGCAACTGTGTGGTGCACATGTGCGTGTGTCCCGTGTGGCCGAGGGCTTCCTTCCCCCGAGGAGCTGCAGTTCCGGGAGCCAGGAGCCCTGCTTGGCTCGCTGTTCCTCTGAGGGGGACGTGGGGTGACCACTGCTTGCTGTTCTGTGTGTCACTTGCCTCTTGTGTGTCCTCTGCCTCTCTCCTCTGTTAGGTGCGTGTTAGGCAAGCCCTCCGCACTGAGCCAGCCCCACCCCCGCCTTTGCTCCACTGCGGCTCTCTTGTCACCTCTGCCTCACGTGGTCACCAGGCAGTAGGCCTCACACGTGCCCGCAGCTGGAGCTGCAGAATTTCAGGACAGCCTCCTCTTCCTTCTCTTTCTTACCTCCCCTCTCCCTGCCCTGCTTACATCTGGCCCTCTACCTGCCCAGCTGTGGGGTGGGCTGTGAAGCAGGTGATGACAACCTGGGTGTCCTTTGAAGATGCACCTGTGGTGTGCATGCTGTGTGGTGACTGCCCTCTGCCCTAGGCTCGTACACACTGCGAGTCAACCCTGATAGTGATGGTGCCTGCGAGGGAAGCTGCCCACACTGGGGTCCTGATGCCCGCCCCTGCCCCTCGTGCCCACAGGATGACATTGCAGGGGGGTGACAGCCTGCTGGCTAGTAGGGCAGCACCTGGCATCTCCCAGGGGTGTCCCAGCAGCTCACTCAGCACGGCCCAGATGCAAGGGGAGCAGGTCCACCTGGGGCAGGTACAGCTGCAGTGGCTGAAGAGCCCCATGGCCCCCAGGGACCACCACATCCTGGAACAGCTGCATTGGCAAAGCCCCAGGTCCCTGCAGGAGAGGTGCATAGTTCCAGGAGTCACAGGGCCAGGAAGGTCTGAGCCTGGGTTCCCCAACTCAGCTACAGTTCACCCACCAAGCGTCCTTTTAAATCAGAAGCTGTCATCTAGGAACATAGGTGATGCATTCCATCATCATTTCCAGAGGGCAGGGCCAGCCAGTCATTGGAGACGTGGTTTTCCTGCAGAAGGAAAGGACTCCATGCACGGACAGGGCTCCTGTGTGTCCGTGGGGAGATGGTGGCTGTTGCCCCCAGCTAGGAAAGTGATTCCTGATTACAGCAAGTTCAAGCCACAGGACGGTGTGCAAAGGCTCGGAAGTGCCCTCCTCCTGCAAGGTGCCTTCAGGTGGCCTGTGTGTGGGCCCCGTTCAGAACTCTCTTAGAAGTTCAGTGCTTGCATACATTGCATTTTTTAAAAATTATTTTTTTTTGAGACACTAAGTTGCTTGGGGCCTCGCTAAGTGGCTGAGGCTGGCTTTCAACCTGCGATCTTCTTGCCTCAGCCCCCGAGTTGCTGGGATTATAGGCGTCGCCACCGCACCCAGCTCGCAAGCTGCATTTTTAATATGAGGCTTTTGAGCCATTTCTTGTTTCGGAGTTTCTCTCCACGCATGGTCCATCCTCTGCGATGGCTGTTGCTCACGGAGCGTGAGGCCGAGTGCAGGTGGTGGTGTCTGATGTGGCTCGACGTGGCGCAGAAGACCCCACAGCAGCCAGTTTCAAAGCTATGTGATTGCAGGGCTGTGTGGGGAGTGGAGCTCTGTCGGCAGGGGTGCAGTTGTGAGGACCCTGGTTCAACCAGATGGGGCTCAGGCCCCTCTGAAGCTCCGCAGTCTTGGGAAGCCGAGCTGCGCCCTCACTGCCGTCCCCGTCCTCGTCCTCTTCCTCTTTCAGAGCTCCAGTGGCTATGGGGACCTGTTCTCTGAGACCTGGAAGGCCTTCACGGACTACGACGTTATACACTTGAACACCTACGATTCCAAAAGGGTACTGGAAACCCTGCTGCTGCCCTCGTAAAATGAATAAGCTGATTTCTGTTAGCTGTTACCACTGATTTCTCACATCATGGTTTCTTGTCTTATAACTAGAACGCTTGTTTTTATTGACCAGGTAGCTTTTCAGACCTTTTTTTCCTGTATCTTTTAAAAAATATACATGAATTTTATTCTCTTTGAAAGAGTGTGCTATACAAACTATTTTACCGCAGAATGGAGACTAATTTTCCACCTTTGCAGTGCTGTTTCGCATTCTTCTCTTTTGAAACGTCTGCTCATGCTTAGGTGTGCTTTAAAGACGTGGTTTTCTCATTGCTGCCCCGCATGCAGTACGGGCTATTCTACAATACCCCTCTGGTAAGTGCCACGAGGCAGCCGGGGCGCGGCAGGGAGCGTGTGGAGGCCTGCAAGGTGCTCATGCGTGTGCACTGCCCCCCAGATCCCTGGCTGCCAGCACACCGGCTTGTTCAAGGCCTTCTCCCAGCACCTGCTGCACAGGCTGCATATCCGGCAGGAGGGCCCCCAGGTAAGGATGCATTGCTGCGGGTCCTGCGGGTCCTGCAGGGGGGCCTCACCTTCTCTGCAAACAGCAACGCATTCTTTGCAGAAGATGAGCAGAGGGAGCACCCTCCGGGCTTGCCTTTTCTAGCGTCAGCAGACATCCATGCTAAACCGCGCCTGCGAGGCTGCTGCTCTGTTTCCTTCCCCTTTCTCTGGCTGAATTGCCTGCCTTCTCCCAAACCCCATCCACGCCACAGCCCCTGCCGGAAACCCACCCTGCCGCCCAGCAGTCATGAGCAGGTCTGGTCATGGTGGCTGCGGTGCCCATGTTTATCATGTGCACTCACATGTGTGGAGGCATTTGCAGGGCACCTTGTGGTGTGCCTGGTGCAAGGTGTAATGAGCAGGGAAGGGACGTAGCATGGCCACCGTCTCTACAGCTTGTCTGTGTTGGGAGCTTTGCAGACCCCGCCTCTCTGGAGCCCCGTCACCCGTGCTGCCCCAGAGCGCTGAGACTCAAGCCTCTTCTTTGTTTGGTACCTGCTGCCCAGCCCTTTGCTTTCCTCCTGCCCAATCCACTCCCCAGCCTCTAGTGTCCCCTGTTCTACTGCTGCTCCTGTGAGATTGACTTCCTGGCTGCCTTACACCATGCACACACAGCACCTGTCTCTGTGCTTGTGCCTGGCTCACTCCCTTCCTGTGTCCTCCTGCCTTTCCATCCATGGTGCCGCACTGGACAGGGGGTGGCTCTTTCTTATGGCTGTCTTATCCCACTGAGCTCCTGAAGTGGACCACCCGAGTTCCCTGAGAACAAGGTGAGGGGATCCAGCTGAGTGCCCGCTGTTCCCTAAGGGTGTCCTGGTCCACCTGTGCGCCATGCTTCAGGTTCAGATGCCCACTCACGGGTCCAGGCATAGGCAGCACTGTTTCCGTTTTCATTTTGATTACAGGATGGAAAACTTCGAGTCACCATTCTTTCCCGGAGTACCGGGTACCGGAAAATACTAAACGAAAACGAGGTTAGTTTTCGATGTGCACTTTTAATAGTGTCACCCTGAAATGACTCCCCTGGGACCAGCATGCTTTGTTTTCTCCCATGGCTGAATAAGCTTCACTTTGAAGCTGCAGTCAGGGTTTTGAAAAGCCCACCGGCCTGGGCCTGGTTTAGGTACTAGACTTGACTGTTCGGTGAAAGTTGCCCTGCCTTGCCATGAGTGTGCTGTGGGTGTGCCTTGAGTGTGCTACGAGCGTGCCGTGACTGTGCTGTCACTGACGGCACTGTGCTGTCACTTTCCACTGACCAGCCCAGTGGAAAGGAAGTGGAGGTTTGCTAGGTGCTCCTATCCAGGGAACCAGCGGCAGCTTGCAAGGGCATCCGTCCTTTGGGAGGCAGTTGGTGATATGTGTGGCAATGCTGGCCACACACATGGTGCTGGCCACAGATCAAGTTAGAGTCCCCTCCACTTCCACGAGTGTCTGAGAAAGTGTTCAGCTCGTGGCTTGCCAACTCATTTCCACAGCACCAGTTCATGAAGTTGACTTTCGCCCCAGTGCGTGGCCACGGGAGGCCTATGCAGCGGCTGCATTGGGACAAGAGTGCAGTGTGGTCCACAGGGCTGTGGGGGCTGGGAGGCCCTGGTTCAGCCCAGCACATGCAGGAAGTGCAGTGAGTGCACCAGGCTTTGCACCTGGAACAGAGAATGGGCAAGACAGGGAGGTCCTTCCCCAGGGAACAGGTGAGGGGCAAGCCAGCGAGGACAGGGATTTGGAAGCAGTGAGCTTGTGCTGAAGCACACCAGGTACCAGGTAGAGACAGAGCGGCTGGAGAGGCTGCCACCAGCCTTCTAGGCCAGGGTCTAAGCAGGGAGAGCCCCTGGAAGAGGCAGGAGTGCCGGTGAACAAGTTTTCATTGTTCTGGAAATGGAGAGAACTAATGTGGCTACAGTACCTCCAGGGAGCTGGGGATGCCAGAGTAGCTCAGCAGAGCCAGGCATGGCCTGGACCATGGGAGCGTGACACAAAGCTGCAGAAGCCTTGGGCAGGGTGCGGTGGAACTGTCCTTATCCCAAGCCCTGAAAGCTGCGGATAGGGCAGGTTAGGTGGTGTGGAGGTGAGAGAAGGTGCCCCTGAAGGGAATCAGCATTGCTAAGCTGCTTACAATAGGTAGGTCATCCTAGATCAGCCCTGGGCACATGTCCCAGATGGCCATGGACTCTTTCCCCTGTCCACCAAGCACCTCTGCCTGCCTGGGAGCTCTCCTCTTGGCTGGATTATTCTTGCAGATCCAATAGCAGCTTATCTTTCCTTAAAAGTGGGAGAGGAAGGGAGGGCCAGGGAGGTGCAGGGGTGCTGGTGATGAAGGTGGAGGAAGGGGCATGAGCTTCAGGAGTAGAAGGTTCTAGGAGCTTGTGGGGGGCTTTCCCACAGGAACAGGGCCCTGTCGATGCCCTGACGTTAGCCCAGCGATACCCACGTTGGACGTGAGTCCTGCGGAGCTGGAAGAGGGTGCAGCGTATTGGTTTATGCTGCTGAGTTTGTAGTGATTTGTCAGAGCTGCAAGCTCTGGCTAATTTACTTTTAAATCACTCCCTGCAAGAGTGTGCACAGGGAGATGTGGAGCACTCAGCAAGGAAGAGTGGGTGAAGCTGGTGGCCGTGGAGCTGAGGAACACAGGGCAGGGTATGCTCTGCAGGTTGACCCAGGACCCTTACTTTGGGAAGGCACTGTGTTGCAGTGAGGGTGCTGGGGAGAAATAGTCAAGTGTGACTCTTAGGCTTTTAGCTTAAGCAGTTAAGTGGAACTGAAATAGAGAAGATGTAGAAAGAGGCAGCGGCAGGCTTCGATGGATGGAATGTTTTACCTGTTGGATGTCTGACCATCTGACTGTCCTGTTGGCATCCATTCCCTAGAGCCATGGGGACGAGGGAGGACTGAGGAGGATGGGGGCAGATGGAGACCCCACTGGAAGCTCTGTGGTTGGCAGAATTGAGTGTGTGTGTGTGCACGCGCGTGCATGCGTGTGTGCACGGTTAAGACCTAGAAGAAAAATAAAGTCATGCTAGGTCTGTGGGGCACTGCATCTGGGCCTCACAGACACCACCCTCTGGATGCTCCAGCTGCTATGGAGAACAGTGTTGTATTTGCATAGAACCCACATACACTCTCTCCTATATTCTTTAAATCATCCCTAGATTAAGTATAATGCCCAATACAATGTAAATGACATGCAAATAGTTGTCATACTGTGTTAGATAGGGAACAATGACAAAAAAAAAAAATAACCTGTCCACTACAGATGCAGAGTGTGTGTGTGTGTGTGTGTGTTTTGCTGGGGGTCAAACCCAGGGCCGTGTGCATGCCGGGCAAGCACTACCACTGAGCCACACCCCCAGGTCCCCACAGATGAATGTTTGCTGGGGTTTCACCCAGTGCCTCACACCTGCTCACACAGCTGAACCCCAGCCCCTAAGTACTTCCAGCCTGTGGATGATTGAATCCAGGGATGCAGGACCCTGAGCCTGGGCTGGTGTGGACAGATGGGAGGGCCCAGCAGCCGCAGGTGGCAGGTGACAGGCACTGAGTGCTTTGTGTGTGCAGCCTGAATTACGAGCTGCTCATGTATCCCACCCTCCCAGGCACGTGTGTGGCCAGTGTCTCCTCGCTGCCCTCTGCTGTAGACAGGGCTGTGAAGCCCAGAGCTAGAACATGCCTGAAGTCACCCTCTGGTGAGGTGAGCACTGGGTTCTGACCAAGGTGACCTGGGTCTGAGGCAGCTTATTGTACTGTCTGACAGCAGCTGGGTCATAGAGGAGCCCTGATTGACCTCTGGGGCATCGGGTGGAGCCGGCTAGGGACCAGCTTCTCCACTGGAAAGGAGATTTGAGAGGCCACAAAGCAGGCATAGCACCTTCAGGTCCTGTCCTGCCAAGCTCCCAGTAGTGCCACCCTCACCTATGCCCCCCGTGCCAAGGCCGAGGGCATCCAGCAGGTGCCCTTCTCCCTTGGACACGATGTCAATTGAAAGGGCGCTAGCGGGAAGGGGACAGTCGCCTTTGGCTACACTTTGGTTTGGGAACAGAGAGTCAGCCCGGGTGCTTGGTCTAGGTGATGGTGCCTGCAGCCCTGCCCCTCCCCCACCCCCAGCTTTGCACATGCGTGTCAGGAGTGGCTGGGAGCCGTGAGCAAGGGAGCACTCGCATGCGATTCTCAGAGGTGCGTGACTCCTGTCACGCAGGTCCACCTCCCTGAAACACTGAGGCTGGGGCCTTGCCTTCCCTCCCACTCTGATGAGCAGTGTGTTCCTGGGAGTCCAGGGGCTGTCGGGAGAGAGGTGCGGTATCTGAGGGCCTGTGTGATGGGCTGGGTTAGGGTTTGGGCAAAGCCTGTGGCTTTCTGTGTGCAGCATCATAGCACGCGCCGGAAAAGAACCAGGTTCTGGGGGCAGAAGTCCAGGTGGGCTGTGCCTTTGCCAGCTGGGAGATCCTGAGAAAGTTCTCACTGATAAATGGGCATCGAATAACAGCGTTACTGGATATGACTTGGTTTTTCTTGGTACTGGGATTGAAGCCAGGGATTCTTTACCACTGAGCTATATCCCAGCCCTTTTTATTTTGAGACAGGGCCTCGCTGAGGTACCCAAGCTGGCCTCAAGCTTGTGATCCTCCTCTCTCAGTCTCTTGAGTCACTGGGATTACAGGTGTCACCACTGTGTATGGCTTTAGTGTGATTTTTATGATAATTAAGTAAAATAACCCTAAACTATTTACAAATGACTGCACAATGAGGTGTGGTGGCACACGCCTCTAGTCCCAGCAGCTCAGGAGGCTGAGATGAGAGGATTGAGTCAGAGGCCATCCTCAGCAACATTTTGAGAAAGAGGTTAGGGATGTAACAGAGTGGTAGAGTACCCTTATGTTCAATCCCTGGTACCACAAAAAACAAGAACCACAAACCAAAATCCAATGCCTGCACATCAGTGCCTTTTTGAAAGCTCATCTCGTGGTTCTGGTGTCAAACCCAGGGCAACGCGCCTGCTACGCAAACTTTCTCCTGGGGAGCCAACCCCGCTCACCAATGTCCTTGTAACCACTGACACTGTGTAGGGTGTGCCACAATGCCACATGATAGAAGGGCCAAAATCACTGAATAGTGAGATCCACAGTGTTTGGGTTACTGTGGCTGCTGGTGAGGGGCCAGGAGACCCGTGGCCATGTTTTGGATGATACTTCAATCATGCTTTGGTGCTTTCTGTTTGCTACAAGAGAAATAATTTTTCTATGCAGAAATATTGAAAATATTTTTCTGCCAAAAAGTCAGTATTTCCAGAGCTTGGGCTGAAATGAGGCATAGGGTGGGAAGAAAACCAGCAGAATGTCTGGAACATCTTAGCTGCCCGCTGTCACTGCCTGAAGCTGGGGGGCCACTGGCTGTGTGGCAGGTGACCCTGTGCTTCTGTGCTGAGCACCTGAGCCCAGGGTGGTGTCCTTTCAGCCTCCAGGGAGGCTCTGTGCTGGGTTTTTAAGGACGGTATTCATGGGCTGGGGCCGGATTAGAACTCAAGTGCCATTCAAAACAGTGGCCCCAGAAGACACTTAAAACCTGAACAGTATTACATACAAAAATAAGAAAGTTTAACACCAATGAAGTAAAACAGAAGGGGAGGAGGGAAATAAATCCCAACTGTTGCTCTTTCTTCCAGCTTGTGAACACACTGAGGACGGTGCCCATGTTTGAGGTCCAGATTGTGGATTACAAGTACAGGTGAGTGACGGCCACACTCAGCTCACACTGTCCCTCTCGGCTGGAAGGAGGCACCCTCGGTGGGAGGGCACTCTTCAGAGGGAGCTTGGGTACTCGGAGGCCTGGACGCAACCAGCAGACCCCATCCTGAGCACAGGGGCACCTCTGCAGCCTCCTGGGCTTCGGGCTGTGACACCAGCCTGTTACAAATCCAGATTTTCATTTGAAAGGTTTGATATTTTTAAAAACTTGACAAGTAGTTCTGAATTGTAAAATGAGGTAGTAGGTCTGATTTACCCTGCTAGCTACCAGGTTTCAACTTCTGACTTAAAATTATTCCTCTGACAATAATTTGAGGGTTAGAGAATAATATGAAAGTTTAAAGACATCTTACAAAATATTGAGTTCTTTTAAAATTCTGAAACAGCCAAAAGGCTGAGGAGGTCAGGGTGAGCTATATCGTCTGAGTTCTTGGTAATTTCTCCTGGCTTTGGAATCATCACGCTGTAAAGCAATAGGTGTTCTTGGTTGGAAAAGCCAGGCAGGGTAGAAAAACTCAAAAGAAAGAGAAAGGATTTTTGTCTCCACTTGTCACCTACCCGTACCACAGCCCTGTTTTCCAAATTTATGACCATGACTTTTTTGTTTTTACTAAGAAGTTGAGTTGTTGCCTAATCATAAATGCGTATAAAGTAACAATATGATATGTATTTGATCCTAAACCATAGTTACCCCACATACCAATCTCTTGATTCTTCTATATTATGTCCCTCTAACAGATATAAATGTCCGTGTGTGTGTGTGTGTGTGTGTGTGTGTGTGTGAGTGTGTGAGATTGTAAATTTTCTAGAATTAAATGATGGTTTAAGTATCATTTGACTTCTCAGGGGGTTGATGCATAGGCTACATTGTGGATTGTTTCCCTGGATCCTTCCTTGTCCTCCCAACTTCTCCCACTTGCCCAACTCTCTCTTCCTCCCTCCCCCCATACATGTCTGTGGTCCCTCTAGATTTTGTGTTGCTGCACCTTTGCTAGGTCTAATACATGAGGTTGAGCACCTTTCACCCAAGCCTGGGTCTAGCTCCAGCCTCCACAGTAGAAGGAAGAGATTGGGCCCTTGACTCTCTGGGTCTGAATAACTTCACTCAGCATGATTTCCTCCATCGCCATCTGTCTACCCTCAAAGGCTGCAGTGTGGTTGTTTCTAGTGGCTGAGTGGAGCTCCACGGTATTCCTAGTGGCTGAGTGGAGCTCCATAGTATTCCTAGTGGCTGAGTGGAGCTCCACAATGCTCCTAGTGGCTGAGTAGAGCTCCACGGTATTCCTAGTGGCTGAGTGGAGCTCCACGGTATTCCTAGTGGCTGAGTGGAGCTCCACGGTGCTCCTAGTGGCTGAGTGGAGCTCCACGGTATTCCTAGTGGCTGAGTGGAGCTCCAGGGTATTTCTAGTGGCTGAGTGTTGCTCCACGGTGCTCCTAGTGGCTGAGTGGAGCTCCACGGTGCTCCTAGTGACTGAGTGGAACTCCACGGTGCTCCTAGTGGCTGAGTGGAGCTCCATGGTATTTCTAGTGTCTGAGTGGAGCTCCACGGTACTCCTAGTGGCTGAGTGGAACTCCACGGTGCTCCTAGTGGCTGAGTGGAGCTCCACGGTGCTCCTAGTGGCTGAGTGGAACTCCACGGTGCTCCTAGTGGCTGAGTGGAGCTCCATGGTATTTCTAGTGGTAAGTGGAGTTCCACAGTGCTCCTAGTGGCTTAGTGGAGCTCCATGGTATTTCCAGTGGCTGAGTGGAGTTCCACGGTATTTCCAGTGGCTGAGTGGAGCTCCACGGTGCTCCTAGTGGCTCAGTGGAACTCCACGGTGCTTCTAGTGGCTGAGTGGAGCTCCACGGTATTTCTAGTGGCTGAGTGGAGTTCCACGGTGCTCCTAGTGGCTGAGTGGAGATCCGCGGTATTTCTATTGGCTGAGTGGAGCTCCAAGGTGCTTCTAGTGGCTGAGTGGAGCTCCAAGGTATTTCTAGTGGCTGAGTGGAGCTCCAGGGTATTTCTAGTGGCTGAGTGGAGCTCCAGGGTATTTCTAGTGGCTGAGTGGAGCTCCATGGTATTTCTAGTGGTTGAGTGGAGCTCCACGGTGCTCCTAGTGGCTGAGTGGAGCTCCATGGTATTTCTAGTGGCTGAGTTAAGCTCCACGGTGCTCCTAGTGGCTGAGTGGAGCTCCACGGTGATCCTAGTGGCTGAGTGGAGCTCCATGGTATTTCTAGTGGCTGAGTAGAGCTCCATGGTATTTCTAGTGGCTGAGTGGAGCTCCACGGTGCTCCTAGTGGCTGAGTGGAACTCCACGGTATTTCTAGTGGCTGAGTGGAGCTCCTTGGTGCTCCTAGTGGCTGAGTGGAGCTCCAGGGTATTTCTGGTGGCTGAGTGGAGCTTCACGGTGCTCCTAGTGGCTGAGTGGAACTCCACGGTGCTCCTAGTGGCTGAGTGGAGCTCCATGGTATTTCTAGTGGCTGAGTGGAGCTCCACGGTATTTCTAGTGGCTGAGTGGAGCTCCACGGTGCTCCTAGTGGCTGAGTGGAGCTCCACGGTGCTCCTAGTGTCTGAGTGGAGCTCCACGGTGCTCCTAGTGGCTGAGTGGAGCTCCACGGTGCTTCTAGTGGCTGAGTGGAGCTCCAAGGTATTTCTAGTGGCTGAGTGGAGGTCCATGGTATTTCTAGTGGTTGAGTGGAGCTCCACGGTGCTCCTAGTGGCTGAGTGGAGCTCCATGGTATTTCTAGTGGCTGAGTGGAGCTCCACGGTATTTCTAGTGGCTGAGTGGAACTCCACAGTGCCTCTTGTGGCTGAGTGGAACTCCACGGTGCTCTTAGTGGCTGAGTGGAACTCCACGGTGCTCCTAGTGGCTGAGTGGAGCTCCATGGTATTTCTAGTGGCTGAGTGGAGCTCCAC